>CAIGRT010127016.1:0-18351 GCA_903798405.1 Fraxinus platypoda
TAAATTCACATGAATTCTATTTCAAATCAAAGTTTTTAAAAGTTTTTTTAAATTTTACAAAAGTTTATAAAAGTTTTAAAGTAAAAGTCTATAAATTTCCACTAATTCCATACAAATCTATAAAAAATACACGAATCCGCATAAGTCATCATTTAAAAAGTCCAATTGGTTGATTTTTCTCCTCAAACTCCACAAACCAAAATCTTAATTTCTTTTGTCTTGTTGCCTTGTGATTTCCAGGTATTTTCAAGAAACATCCAACTCTTCGTTATGGCATTCGTGATATTGGGTGTTCATACAATTTTTTTTATTTTTTTTTGGTTGACTTGTAGTCTTGGATTATTAATTGCACAAGATGGTATGTGGGTTTCAGGGGTTGGGAATTTTTTTATGATGAAATAACTTTGTTTTTCGGGATATTGGGATTTTCATGATTTTCCTCTTTCGTTTGTGGATCTTGAAAAAGGAATTGTTTTTGGCATTTATGTAGATTTCTTGCAATTCTATTTATACATGAGTTGATGGCTGTTTTGGCAAATTACATCTGTTGCTTGTCAGAATTTTAGCTCCTTTCAGTTAGGAAAAATCCATTTGTACAGAAATTCACCAGAATACTAATAATGAGTGGGCCCCACCATGTATTAGAAAAATCAAAAATAATGCGTGGGACTCACATGTGTGTGTTTTCTGTGAATTTTCTGTCAAAATGCTTCTGTACATGAAGCATTGCTGAGTCAGTTATGTATAAGGGTTTGTTATAAGATTACAATGGTTTGAAAAAGGCTCGTACTTGACTTCTGAATGTTCTATCAATTTTTTGTGCTACGGGGATGAGACTTGTGACTAATGTGAGGGTGAGTCAACACGTTGAACAAAGTGACTTCATCATAAATTGTGCAAAGTGTTGGGGAAAAAGGTTGGTAGTGTTGTTGGGGGAGGAGGAGAGATTTTTTTTTTTTTTTTTGAATTTTTAATTTTTTACACTTGAACAAGCACACAAAACAGTAAAAATTTGATATTTTTCACCCCCTAACTTATAATAGATATTGCCTTCATTATCTAAAAATATTAAAATAATATATAAAAAATAAGGGCAAATAAGAGAACTAAGTACTCCCCTGATATAAATTTATAATTAATGGATATAATGATTTGAAAGTGATGGATCAGTTGTTATGTTTTTTCTCTTATCCAGTGTGTTTAAGTGTCATGTTATTTCAAAATAAATAAAAGTAAATTTTAATATGAAACAATTTACAATAAACTTTAACACATCCCAAAGGAAAATATGAGGATGAAGATACCCTATACTACTAAAACAAATAAAAATACTAATCATATATTTTAGAAAGTAAAATAAATAAAATGGAAGAAAATTGATTTGTTTTCAAATAAGCTTTTATTTATAGTTATTAGTTCGACTTTGACAATCTGCATCATGATATTCTAAAAAGTTTTTGATGTCTTGCTCGATTTGCTTCTTCTAACTTTAATCTACCTTTTGTTAATTCTCCAAATCTTTACCTTGCCTCTTTCAGTGTAATGTGTCTTGCTTATTCTATTCGATTCAAAATCAACTATGTAAACTTCCTTCTCTTTCGAGCTTAATCACAAATTCAGTTGTGGGCAATCGATAAAGTCAAAAGAATGCATGTTAATTTCTTCTTCATTGATTTCCACTTCTTCGCTTGACTCCTTTATAATTAGTTTGTCATTCTCTTTGTGCTCTTCTTTAATAATTGATATCTCCTCGAGTTGAAGAGCCGGTTCACAGTTTAAATCAATGGGCAATAGTAATTCTTTCCTTTCAATCTTTCAAGTGGATTGTATATCCACCTTTTAAACTCATCCCGGAATACGCCATCTCTCACACGCATTTTGTTATCATCTAATTTTGTAAGTTCATTATAATATTTTGCAAGTACTTTCTAGTTCAACAGGGAAGGACCGATTCTCACAAGTATGTCGTCTATACATACTAACCTACAAACATGTATACTTCTTTGAGGACTTATTATCTTCACATAATAATTCTTTAAAGGAATCTCAAGTAGAGATTCCTAGTTCTGCAAGATCATAAGTAGAAAGACCTTTTGATGATGTTGAAATGATCGAACTTAAGCAGAAGCCAAAGAGCACGAAAAAAGAAAGTGTTAGGATTGGATGAATTTGATTCTCAACTTACTTCCTTGAGGACAATGAGAAGAATGCCACAAGAACTTCTCCTTACGTTCTTCAAGTTGAAAACGATTCTAAAACTTATCTAGATGCAATATCATCAAGAGATAGTAATTTTTTTTTAAAGATGCTACAAATGATAAAACTGGCGTAATAATGTCAAATAATGCTTGAGAATTAGTCGATTTACCACCCGAATCGAAACCTACAGACTGTAAATGGATATTTAGGAGGAAGTACACTGCATATAGTATTTTTAATACCTTTAAAGCTAGGTTGGTGCCCAAAAGGTATCGACAAAGGAATGAATATATAACTTTGACACATATGCACTAATTGCACGAATAACATCAATTAGAATTTTATTCACTTTAACTTTTGTTTATGATTTGCATATACATCAAATGAATGTTAAGACGGCATTCTTAAATGAAGATAAAGTATTAAAATTAGTAAAATCCTTATATGGATTAAAAAAAGTACCAAAAAAATGGCACAAAAAATTTGACTTAACAATAATTTGTTTTGGATTTAAATATAATATTGTTGATAAATATTTATATTCAAAAGTTTGTGATAATTATGTTGTATTCATTTACTTACATGGATGACATGTTGATTATAAGTAATCAAATGCAATGTATAAATAAAATAAAGATGCTTCTATCTTGCACATTCAAAATGAAAGATCTTGGTCAAGTGGATACTATATTAAGTATCAACGTCACCAAGACTATTGGGGGTTATATGCTGAGCTAATCACATTATGTTGAAAATGTGATCAATAAGTTCAATCACTTGAGCATTAAAGATGCTAGTACTTCATTTGATTTAAGTTTGAAACTTATAAAGAATGATTGAAGAGCAATAGCACAACTTAAGTATGCAAGTGCTATGGAAGGCTATCGGGAGGGTTCTTGGTTATTAAAAAAAATTAAGGATCTAGGTCTTTAATATTCTAAATTATTTGCACTCCTAAAAGGATTTACCGATGACTAATGCTCCAAGTACAGGAACAGATCTGCCAGGGGCCTTACAGGCCCCTCACTGTGGCGAAGCCCCACCTCTGAATAAAAAAAAATTGTGGCCCCACTCCCAAAATGTGTGTGGTCTAGCAAGGGCTTGTAAGTCAGGCCCCTGTACCTGAATCACCTCTCTTTACCGATACTAGTTGGATATCTAGTAATAAATCCACCTTAAACTGGGTGAATAGTCTTGTAGGACATGCGATTTCTTGGAAATCCAAGAAACAAATATGTATTACACACTCAACTATGAAATTCGAATTTGTAGCATTAGTTGAAATCCAATTGGGAGAGATGAATAGTTCTTATATATTTATCTTGTGTGATAGTCAAGTCACTTTAGTTAAAGCATACAATAAAGTGTATAATAGTAAATCTAGACATATGAGTCTAAGATATGACTATATGAGGAATTTAAGCCGCTATTTGAGTTTCATTTTAATTTTCATACATTTTTCTTTCTTCTTTTCAACCACACATTCCTAAATAAAATAATATTACATAAAAATCTAAAAATTTTCATTTTTTTTTAATCACACATTCTTCAAAAAATCATTATTCATAAATATATTTTTCCTTAAAAACTAATTTTAATGGAGCCCAAATAGGGACTAATTAAAGATGGAATAATTTCACTCACTTATGTGAAGTCAAATGAGAATTTGGCTAATCTGCTTACTAAATCGCTCGCGAGGAAATTAGTGTGGACAACAACTAGTAGAATGGGGTTGAAACACTGTAATTAAATTCACCAATGACGGTAACTCTATTTGATTATACTAACAAGTATACATTAGGTTCAAAGGGTAACAACAAATCATTCGATAAGTGGATAGTTTCAGTACTTCTTCTTTTAAATCTTATCCTAGGCTGTAAGTACTGGTTATCACGAATAGGAGGGTTAAGTTTCTATAACTCTTAATACAGGTCAAATCGTTGGATCAAGTTTATCTAAAAGTGACAAAAATACTGCAAGAACTTTACAAATATTAACCTCGAGGTGATGTCGCATCAATAGAGAGTTGGAGTTTACCTCTTAAAAGTTCACGAATAGAAGAAACGCAAGGTCATAAGAGTACTAAACGAGATTGTGTAAAATTTGGAACACATGATGATTGTGTGTGTGATTTCACCAATATCATCACTAGGAATAATAAATTCAAAACTTTCATGCTACCTTTACACTAACATTGGATTCATATTGAAAGATATCTATACTCTATGCATAAGTATCGTTAAAAATGAATTTGAACAAGTGGGGGATTGTTGTAATATTGTTTCAATATATAATCATAAATAATTTGGAGAGATTAAACATCCATGTGAGAAACGTTAAGTGTGAAAACAATAAGAAGAAAAAAGCGGAGATAGCAGAAAATTGGCGATGATCGCCCAACTTTTCTTTTGGCAACCTGTGGCAAATTGTTTGTATTGGGCGATCGCCAGGATTTGTACAGGCGACCGCCCAATTCAAAATTTTGACCGTTGGGTTTGAATTTTATGATTACTTTTTGATTGTTTTCACACCTATTTGACTTGATTTTGGCACATTTTCGTGCATAATGATTGAAGTTCTATATAAATGTATGGTTTTCATGTTGAAAAACATATCATTAACATTAAATATGTACACTTACATCCAAATCAAAGATCAAACTCAAATTTCTAAAGTTGTTCTTCAAGTTCTTATTTCAAGTTCATATCGCTTGATTTGAGCATGAAATAAGGTTTGTTTACTCCTATAAACTATTTATCGTTAAAGTCTTCAAGTATCGTTCTATACAAATATCGTTTCAGGACATCGATTTATTATCGTGTTTAAGCCTTCCTTTCGGTAGATTCAAAGTTTACTGATTTTCTTGTTCATCATCATTTTGCACAACAGAAACGAGATCCAAGCTTCAAGTTTAGGTTTCTTCTGCCCTAAACTTCCCAGCCATAATGAGTATGCAGTTATGCAGTGTTCTTCAGTAAATTGCTGGAAAATGCTGGTCAAGAATACAATAAGAATAGTAATTTATACAGAATTGCTAAATCTAATGCTTTGTATCCAAAAAGGTGAGATTTATTCAGCAAGTACGAGTAGAGTATTCATAATGTACATCAGTTCTAACAAGTTAATCTTTCGACAACTATTATTTCAAAACTCTTTAATTCTTAAATTCATTTCCAACCACACATTTATAAAATAAAATATTTTACACGTAAATCCAATTTTTTCCCCTAATTTTTAACCATTCATTTTTCAAAAAATCACTATTCAAAATTTTATTTTCTCAAAATATGGGCTAAACAACCTTCGGCATAAAACGTGAAAAATGATGGAGATTATATCTGTTTCCACCAAAGCAACATATTTACTTCAACAATAGAAAATAAAACTAAAGGAGTATTCAATGAAGACTTTTTGAGATTATCTAATATTAAAGTATCTTCAAAATGCTCTTTAAATATAAGACGTTCTATATTTTAAAGAGTTAATATTTAAAATTATGTTGCAAGAGACTCTTTAAATTAACAGTTTTATTTAAAGAGTGAGAACCCACTTTCTATGATTAAATGCATTCAACGAATTTCAATATTCAATAAAGAAAAATAATATAATAATTTGGAAGGAAGCTAGTTAAGATAAAAGATAGGAAAAAATAATAAATATTTTTTTAGCAGTAAAATTAAGTGTTATATATAAAGAACATGCTGAAATATTAAAAAAATTAAAATTTCTAAATTTATAGATACTCTTTAAAAATGGAGAATCTCTCGAATATGCTGTATCGATTTTTATAAACTTCTAAAAACTATTTTAAAAAATAATCTAATTAAACATTTTTAGAAGTCATTCAAAATGTCAATGGTTTTTCATTTTTTTTTAATAAAAGTCTCCAAATACTAACTTTTAAGCAAAAAGTACCAAAAAAAAAAAAAAAAATTCAAAATTTGTCCCTCATTCACTCTAGGTTTTAGGAAACTTTCAATTAAAAGAAAATCCACTATATATTTTTTATTCTTTCATCTTCCTTTCTAGAAACCTTAAAGCAATAAAGCATGATTAAAAAAATATTATTTTTCTTCTACTGGTTTTATTTGTTTCTATGTTCCTTTTTTCTCTCTCTTTTATTATTGCTCTCTATTTTCTATACAAAAAAATTAAATTTTAATTAAAAAATTCTTATAACATTTTTTTCCTTTTTTATCCAATTTTTTAAATATCAATTTGTAATTATTTTTTTAATATTTTATAAAAAAACTAATATGATAAAATTTTAATATATTGATTAATTGTTTACTTTTTAAAGGTATGACATACTAATAATACTGAATTGTTTTTTTTTTAATCAAGGAATATCGGATTTTATATATTTTTTGTATTTTATTCTTTATTTAATTAATTAAGTTTATCATTATTTTAAAAATATTTTTGTTACGTGGGAAGGGGGGAGGAGAAGGTGAGGATCGAACATTACATTCATTTCATATATGAAAATTTCACACCGTTACAATAAATTATAGACCCATGTAAATTTTATTTTAAATGAAAGTCTTTAAAAGTTTTATAATGTTATAAAAGTTTTAAAATTAAAATCTATATGAAAAAATCATGAATTTTACAAAAGTTCATCACTTAATTTTTTTTTTTTTTTTTTTTAAGTCCCAATTAAAATGCACCCCTTTAAGAATATTCCTACTCCCAATTGAATTGAAAAAATAATCCACAAGTTTGACTTAAATTCAAAGCTCTAAATTATGTCATTCTTACTAATGGAAAATTATTTAATCCACTAGAATGGTCATTTTCTTATCTACTTACTGGCCTTATTTGATAAAAATTAAAATTAAAATTTTTATCAAAATCCACAATTAATTTTAACTGTATATTTCATGGGATACACAACTTTTTAACCACACATTTAATCAATTTTATTAAAGTCTGCTAAAAATCTGATTTTAATCTTCACCAATCATGTATTAACAAATATTCATGTTTTTTATTTTTATTATTTTATATATGTTATTATTCTTTTCAAGTTATGAAACAAAATCCAAAGAAATACTACACGACTCAGACATTCTCAAACACCTTTTGAACAAGCAATAAACATTTGGATTCATATAAAAACCGACAATTAAAAGGATGATAAATTAATGTCTTGTTATCATGTTATGTAACAAACTTGAATAAAAATCTCTTACGATACGAATTTTCATGGATTTAAATTATTTTATTTTCTATCGATGTATTATGGTTTAATAGTGCTCTTTCGGTATATATATTCGACAATTTAGTGGATAATTACTCTCTTTTATCATAAAAATAATTAGTTTGTCAAATATATATGAGTGCATGTGTGATTCACACACTTCATCGTGTTATTTTCTTTTTGAAAACTCACGATATACTCCACGTCTATATTATATATTCTTTTAAGAAAAATTAGAACAATACAAAGAAAACTCCAATTCAATGTCCATATCACTTGTCATTTTTGAGAAATCAACTACAATGAAAACGATACAAAAAAATCACCACAACTTGCTTGCAAAATCTAAACGTATGAATCAAGAAAATGTCCATGTCCATATTTATGCACTACAATTCAGCGAGATTAGAGTATCTCCAATGATGGTGTAACATTGATTGAAATTTGTATCTTTAAGATTTTTGCATCCTCATTTACATTCCGATGGATCTACTCAAATTCTCCTCCAATTGGAAGATCTAAGTCCCTATTTGTTCGACATTATTTTAAGGTTAAAATGAATTTTTCGACCCTTTTTTCAAAATTTGTGAGTCCCACCCAGAGAGAGATTTGTCAAAAATTGCGGCTGAGACCCCTCCCCAACGATCAAATTTCTACGTAAAATGCCAAACAAACAGGGGCTAAATTCATTTTTAGCCTCTTGTGGATGTAAAAAAATTTAAATTACATATTTTTTGCATTTTTGCCGAAAAATACAATTTGTATTTTCTTTACATCTCTCTATTGGAAAGATTTTCGACCACTTTGAAGATTTAAATCTCTATTTTACACCTCAATTGGAGATGCTTTTGTGTGATATATTAAAAAAGGGTCCATATCCACACATTGCATTGAAGTCATCAACTTATTTTAGTGGCTTATTGGTTCACCATAAACATAGTTTGAACCGGTCAAATGTCACAATCTTTTCTTTTATGTACATTGTGTTTGTATGCCAACAAAACAAGAAAAACTGGGTTTGGACCGTTTTATTTTTTTGTTGAAAAACCCGGAAAATCTCGGCTTTTTCTTCTTTTGAGGGACAGAGAATCGATGGTGAAGGACCCGATCAAAGGCAAACAGGCAGGCAGAAACCCCTTTTATCAGTCATAAAAGATAGATTCCCCCAAAGCCTTAATAATGTCCCATTATGCTTTACCACATAGACAGTCCATTCTCCAACTTTTTTTCCCTTTTTTTTTTTTTTCAAAAAAACCACTCATTCTCTAGTTTTGAACTATTCTTCTTTTGTGGTCTTTGAGAAATTAATGGCTAGAGGGTTAGTTTGCATACTTGAAAAGCATAGAAGCAACTTCGGGGATTGTTATTTGGAGATCTATTAACTATTAAGCACGTTCTTGAGCGCGCGAGTATATGAACTATAATTATGTCCTGTGATAAGTAATTATATTTAAGAACGAACAATGATATGCTTTATAAAGTCGTATGATGATCGTCTAAATTAAGAATATTATCATCAGTGCTCATTTACATTTGACACACGTACGTGGCAAATGAGACTAAATCTCTATTTGACCATATTTCCTAAAATTCATTTTCAACCACACATATCGAGGGATTCACAACTGTTATTAACTTTTTATTAATATATACTAAAAATATGATATTTAGCTAAACCAAACAACGACTAAGCAATTTTTGAAATATATATTCGGTGGTCATGATTTATTAATGAAGTTTATTAGTTGTACAGTGCTGAACTCTGTCGAATTCAACAATACGATACTTTGTTAGATCATATGTTTGTCTTAAGCATAATTGCTTATCATACCTATACATTATTAGGGATGCAAACGTAATTCTAAATTGGATATACCTAATTGGCCGGCTATAATTCTAAATTCAAAGCACGTTGGTCCCATTAATTTTCATACTAACTTACAAATTACGAATCTATAATTATTTATGGATCACGATATTTTTGGCTGTCCTTAGTCAAGGTTTAATCAATCATAATATATACTTAATTGCATTTAATATGATTACCTTTTTTTCGAAGGGCCCATATGCAGTTGAATTTCTCTCGTGACTCACGGTGTGACCCAAATAGAAAGCAATTTGTCCCCTCCCCTCCCCTCCCCTCAAAACCTCGACTCGACCCCCTCGAGTTCTATGTTTACGTGTCTTGAATCTTGTCTCGTTTGAAATGATTTTGCGCATTGAAGAATCGAGCTAGAACTGCGTTACATCCCGATCCTATTGGTGGCCTCGGCTGAGCCACCCTCGACCCGGACCACTGGCAACCACTTTTAGTGTTCAATAAGCTTTGTTTGACTTTAAAAGTGGTAGCCAGCATGGGCGGCCACAACCACAAGCCCATCATTATTATTGATACCAAAACCAAAAGTTTAAATTCAAATCCTAACGGTCCCTTTTTTCTTTATTCTCTTTATTTGGCACAATTTATTTGAAAATTAGTTCTTCTCAAATTTGTCGTATTTTCCTCATAAAATAATTTTATCATGGATTCGTAAACTTTTTCAGACGTTTAACCACACATTCTTCAAGAAAATCATTTTTTACTTCGAATAATTACCCGTAAACAAACGGTTATTTTTTCTAGATTGTTCATTTTTGTCTTTGCCCTTTCAAATGGACTCGACCCTAAATAAATGCTAAGAATTAAATTACTGCTATAAAAATTGAATACTCACTGAAATTAAATTATGGGTATTTCATATGGATAGTTGTCTTTATGTGTTCTATAATGTACAATAAAAAGTGATTTTTTTTTTTTTTTTTTTTGAAAGTATTAGACACAAAGTACGATCGCATTGTGTAGGCTCTATATAAATTAATTTTATCTGAGATCAACAATGGTATTTACTATTTCTTTGAACACCGAAGGTATATTGATAAAAGAGTAATGTTATTCATCTCCAGTGGGGATGAAAACACAGTTTAAGTGGCTTTAAATGATAGATTAAATGAAATGTGAAATTAAATGACTTATTTAATTTCACCTATAATTTAATGCTACATTAACGCCACGTAGACTGTGTTTTCATCTCCAGTGGAGATAAATAGCATTACTCTTGATAAAATCCCACAGCACGTTTTTCCCGGGAATTCAAAAAGGCGAAGTGAAAAAGCTAAAATGATAAAAGAAGAAAAAAGAAAAGAATTAAAAGAAAAAGTAAAAGTCTAATAAAGTATTCCTACTTCCCTAGTAAATGGTAAAATACTTGGAACAATGAAGATAAGAAATGAATTAATTTCACCAATAGTCATTGAATTTTGCATTTAATGTGACTTTGGCAATTAAACTTTAATTTGTTTCAAACTCATTACTAAACGTTAAATGTTTTGTTCAAACTACCATGTCATCAATTTGATTCTACGTGTCTGCGTGACAAAACATAATATTGTTTGTGAGAGATTTTAATTCAATTAAAATTGAAAATATAGTCGTTATTGGGTCCCACTCGTCTAATAAAAGTCAACAATAACGATTAATTTTTCAATTTTAATCTGATTTTAATCTCTGACAAACAAGCTCTTAAGGACCATTATTGAGTCCCACTCGTCTAATAAAAGTCAACAATAACGACCAATTTTTCAATTTTAATCCGATTTTAATCTCTACCAAACAAACCCTAATAAAAAATCCTAACATTTTGATGACTTGGTGCCTGAACACTTCATTATAATAATGACTATCAAATTTTGTAATTAGCGTTACCTTGACAACTGAAATTTAGTTTACTTTAGACTTATCTTTAAACTTTATAAATTGTTTCGTTCAAACTACAAACTTAGTTTGGCATCCATTTTTTAACTGAAGATTCTACATATCTATGTATCAAGTCATAATATTTAATCGAAAAGAAAAATGTTATTTATGATTATGATGATGGAATATCGATGATATAACAGTTTATGTGGAATAATAGAATTAAACAGTTCAATTTTTATGATAAAAATGGGGATGAGAGAGATATGCGAGGGATAATGAGTTATTATATCACCGATATTCCTTCATCTGGATGATAAATAGTTCAGTGATCTGAATGGAATGTTATGAAAAGTTCAGTGACGATTCTTAAATAAATTAAAAATTTACGGAAGTAAAACCAACCCCTTTTAAGAAAATAAAATTAATGCCTGGAATTTGTTATATTTTTATATTAGAGTAGGAGAACAACAGTGGGATACAGAAATAAATGGGGGAATAGACCCCTCAGTCTCAATCATAAGAGAGAAGCCATTCACGCGGGTACAGAGAGGAACACACTCAAACTAAAGAAAATGGATATAGAGAGATAAGCTGAAAGCTTTTTCTCTCCTCCTGTACCTCCAATACATTGCCATTTGAGGGAGAATTTTGGTTCATAAAAATTCAAGGGCGTCGTGTGTGAGGTGGAGATGGGCGGCGGAGGTGGTGGTGGAGCATCATCTCAGTTAAAGAAAGCGGCCAGGAGAATCTTTGTACAGACTTGTGGCTCTTTTTGCCATAGACAACAAACCCATGTTCTTGCTACAGTAACTCTCTCTCTCTCTCTCTCTCTCTCTCTCTCCAAGAATTTTGTACTAACTTTGCACCATTTTTGTTGACTAAAATACCCAAAATTTCTTCTCGTTCTGGTCTTTAATTAACATTTTCTTGAACTGATTAACAAAATTTTAACTTTTGAGATAAATTATGATTTTGTTCTTCAATTTATTTGGCAGGGTTCTTGTGATTCGCCTAGTATTTCTTCTTCTGCAAATCCCAAGATGGGTTTTTCTTGCAATAAAGTCTCTACAGAAATTGGGCAAGTTGATTCAAGCACTGGCCCTTCTTCTAATAAGGTATCTTATTTGTGGTAACATTAGTATTTTTCCTTTATCAGAATGCCTTAAATTCATCTCTAATTGCTGGATACATTTGAAGTATTTTTACAAAGCGAATCTATTTACTTCTCTATTTAATGCCTCATAATTTACTATAAATGTCCTCATCTGAGTTTTAAATTTTCAAAGTAATTTAAAAGGTTGAATAAATTCTGGAATTTGTCAAATTCTCATCCTGAAATCTTAATTTACACCCCATCTTATACTGTGTTTGTTCAACAAAATCAAGAGGTTGAAATTTTGGAAGTCTTATAATTGAAATGAAACTTTATTTCACAAAGTTACATAATATTTGTATAGCAACATGAATCTATGAAATTGCTTATAGAAGGGAATGTGACATACATTGGATAAATGGAGGGATGAATAAGTTGCTTGAGAACATTAACTAAGCTGAAAAATAGTCCTGTGAATCAATGTGATAATTTCGTCCCCACAAATTTTCTAGTATGTACATGAGTTTTTGCCTCTTATAAGATTTTCATGCTTTTCTTTTCTGTTTTCCCTTTTCCTCGCAATAGTTTCTTCTAGTTGCATTGCGAAACATATCATGCATTTAAATTTTAGAGACCTTATGCTTTTTCCTTCGCTTCTCTGGCAGAATTTGTGCGCAATATGTCTTGATCCTCTAAATTACAGCTCCGGCAGCAGTCCAGGCCAGGCAATATTCACAGCACAGTGTTCTCACGCATTCCATTTTGCATGCATCTCGTCAAACGTTAACCACGGCAGTGTAACTTGCCCAATTTGCCGTGCCCATTGGACTCAGCTACCTCGCAACCTAAATACTGGATGTTCCCTCCATTACAACAAGACTGATCCTATTCTAAGGATCCTTGATGATTCAATTGCTAATTTTCGGGTTCACAGGCGATCTTTTCTAAGATCTGCTCGATATGATGATGATGATCCGATCGAGCCTGACCACACGACTGATCAACCCCGTCTCAATCTCTCTCTAGTTCCATCACAACATTTTTCTAGTTCTTCTCTAATGGCAGAATCACCACATGCTGTACAACATTGTCCCACAACCGGTGGAAATTCCTTTCTCTGCTCCACAAATAACAGGGCTTATCTTTGTGTAAAGTTAGCACATCAACCTGCGACTGATTTGGTCTTAGTTGCAAGCCCGAATGGGCCACACTTGAGGCTCATGAAGCAATCCATGGCACTTGTGGTATCCTCACTACGTCCCATGGATAGGTTGGCCATTGTTACCTACTCATCTGCTGCAGCACGCATTTTCCCTCTCAGGCGCATGACTTCATATGGAAAGCGAACAGCATTACAAGTCATTGATCGGTTATTCTATATGGGACACGCGGATCCAATGGAAGGGCTAAAGAAAGGAGTAAAGATACTAGGTGATCGTGTCCACAAGAACCCGGAGTCATGTATCCTGCATTTGTCCGACAATCCATCAAGATCCTATCATCGGTTTGACATGGAAGTTCCAGTTAAAATCCACCGATTCCATGTAGGGTTTGGATACGGCACTTCAAATGGGTTTATCATGAATGCATTTGAAGAATTCCTTGCGAGAACTCTCGGAGGTGCGATCAGAGACATCCAGCTGAGGATTGGGGAAGGCGCTAGGGTCGTCAGGATCGGAGAACTCAGAGGTGGCGAGGAGAGGAAGATTCCATTATATTTAGGCGAGTCGGGACATGTTCGATTGGAGTTTAGCTACGTCGACAGCGAAGATGAAGAACACGTGAGGACCGGTGAAACTGTTGTTGGCATAACAGACAAAGGAGATAGAAACGACGGTGCAGATGCCATTCCCATATGTGGAAGGACCAGCAGTGTTGAGAGTTGGGATTACCATGATCCTTTCATGGCTAGAAGATGGGCTAAACATTTGCATGGCTATAGGCTATAACTTGTGTCAATTCTTGTTGTAATCTTATAGATTTCTTATAACTGGATATTGATTGGATAGGGTTGTATTAGGTATCTCACTAATTACATTACATTCATATGTCCCCTCAACTAGCAGTAAATGTAATCAATTTTTAATTCAACATAATCAATGTCTTCACAATTTCCTACACCGTTCCCTTAGCGTTAGGGTTCCAATTTCTCTTCTGTTTTTCTAACACGCGCGCATGCACACACGCATACGGTATACACACAGATATATATATATGTATATAGTTACATACATACATGCTTATGTGTATATATAAATAAATGGACGCGATGAAACCGAGTCGTACGGGGAGGACTGTATGATCATGCCAGTACGAGTGCATGATAACAGCGGAGGATTTCATGCCGGTGGTATCGGCGGCGGTGGTGAGGAGAAGATGAGTAGTAGTGAGGAAATGTTGGCACCAATGGCTAGTGAGCTCACCGTCTCCTTTGAAGGGGAAGTTCATGTTTTTCCTGCCGTCACTCCTGAAAAGGTTTAATTTTTTCTGTGATTTAGTAATTATTTTCAGCCTGGAATTAATAGATTGTTTTATTGAATTTGATGCTTTTGTGCTATTTTGTGTGTTTGTTTATTTTACTGAAGAAGATTGATATAATAGATCTGAACGAGTGAATAAATGGATAAATAGATTGATTGACTGACTGTTGCATTTGGATGGTTATATGGAATTTCATGCTTTTGGCTATTTTTTGTTTGTTTTACTGGTGATGATTGATTTACTAGTGGCAGAATGAGTTAATAAATGGAAAAATAGATTGATTAATTGATTGACCGTTTCATGCTGTTTCTATGTTGATGGTGATTACATAGGTCATTTGTATATATGAACATTTTATAGGCGCAAGCAGTGTTATTACTGTTGGAAATGTCTAGCAGAATTTCTGTTATGACAGAATAACAAGGTATTGGTCTATGGTTTTTAATATAAATTTTAATGTTAAAAATGTTTCAAGGTAATTGTTAATGTTTCCATGTGAAATGGACTGCAGGCTGTAGATGATGGTTTGAGCCCTCCTTTTGTTTCTAGTAGAATCGCATCTCTGGTTAGGTTCCTTGAGAAGGGGAAAGAGGTGCTTTGAGAAGAAGATTAGGTACACTTGCCGAAAAGAAGTGATCAGAGGTGAGTTTTATTTACAGCTCAGAAAGTTTTATGTGCTGTTCTTTTCATTATGTTGCTTTCTATGAGAATACTGTCACCGTTGGTTTGTTTAGTTAGAGACTAATGTTCGACTAAATTCTGACATTGACGAGAGCAGAGGTGGTCAATGTCGTGGAAGATGGCCACGCCAAAAGTTTTCTGGGCTGAGTTTGCATCTTATCCCAAATCAACACACACAGTCGACAAGCTTAAGAACCCACAACTATTTACTCGTTGAAAATTTTCAGTCGACATTGATCAAATGACTGAATTAATTATCGACACCTCAACGAAATGGCTCGACCCGAAAACCACTCGGGATAATTGGAAGCAACCTAATTTAATTAGAGGCTCATGGCCCGTTCACTTCCTGGAGGCTTATAAAGGTTGGCCAATTAATTACCCTACTCGGCCCATCTGTTGATATTGTTCTTGATCCACTTATGTAATTAACCTAAGGGAAAAATTCAAAATTCAGGTGTATGATTTATAACAATTCAAAAGTCAGGTAGATAGTTTAACAATTCAAAATTCAGGTATTAGTTAATTAATTAAAAATATTTATTAATTNATTTATTAATTAGGTCACAATTATATAATTAATGGTCACATATACATAATTATAGATCACAGCTTATCTACAAGTAATATATTATCAAATTAATTGGTCACAAATTATTTCGAGGTCACAAATCAAAAATGTTATAGGTCACAAATTATTTCGAGATTACAAATCAAAATTTTTATAGGTCACGGTTTATTTCATTGGTTACAAATAAAAAAATTACAGGTCACAGATTATGAATCGGTCACAGATTTTTAAATTTGTTGGTCACAATATATATTTCAGTCATAAGTTATCAAATTTTAAGGTCACAGTTTAATACTGATCACAGATAACCAAATAATTGGTCATATACACCAAAAATTAGGTCACATACCACCGCCAACACCACTTACGACCACCCTCACCCTACGACCATCGCCAGCACCACAAGACCATCACTACCGCACCAAATCCACCATCGCCGTGACAATTTTTAGATCACATGTTACAAATTAACAATTATTGGTTACAGGCATCCAACCCAGCTCATCCCACAACCGCCATGACCACCACCATCGTCTGCAGCACCTTTCACAGCAACACCATCGTCGCCTGCCAAAATCCACCCATCTCCCAATACTACCACACGGTCCATACCACACCACAGACATCACCCCTCCAACAAATAATCAAGTCTGCCACCGCTACCGCCACCACCGTCAACACTTCCACCTGCACCACAACCTAAACTGTCTTACAATCTGTAACAAAAACACCACCACTACCACCACCTCTCGACAGAGACATCACTGCCATTACTAGAATAAATGCTATGGTTTGTGCCCAGTAATTTTACAGAATGAATTCTGTGGTTTGTGTCCAGTAATTTTTCAGCGCCGCTACTACAACGGCAGTGATGCTCACCCACCAAATCTCATTGAGGAGAGGGAGAGAGTGAGTGAGAGAGGAGATTTCGCACCCACCGCGTTGCATGGTACAGATTGCCTCGGTGCTGCTTACATGGTGGCAATGACTGAAGTGAAATGGGGTAGGTCTCCAGCGGCGTGTTCCGACGGCGGCGTAGAAGAGGGAAAGGAATAGAGGGAGAAGATAGATGGAGAGTGAGTGAGTGAGGGTGAGAATAAAATGAAATGGTTAGGGTTTGGAATTGAATTGGGGGTAGATATTTAATTATTATATTCATTCCTGATTTTTGAATAATGAATCTTGGTCCCTGATTTGTGAATTCTAATCTTCAAACACCTGAAATTATGTAATTTCCACTTAACCTAAGCCTATATATGCTGCATCCTTTCTCCTTCACTGTGAACGTGTTATTGTCCTCTCTGCCTTTGGTGAAATACGTTTGCTCTCTGCTTTTTTATGTGTTCCAACTGGTTTTTTCTCCTTTTTCTTTCTTGCCTTTGTAGCTGCAATAACGCTCTCCCTTCCTGTGTCCTTTGTGGGTACAAACTGGATCAACCGAAGTGAATAGATAGTGGTGGGTTGACCCGTCGATTGGAGGTTTTTGATTAGGTCGAGATTGGTAAACCAAGCCCGAAAAATCACCTTTCTTGGAGCCATGGAAGCTTTGAGAGATCTTGAATCCAAGTTTAGAAAAACCATCAAACGAACATCACTCAAGGTTTGTTCGACCCACAACTTGCATTCTTTGGATGCCCATCTCACCCACTCCGATTTCCCTTTACGTTTCGAAGGATGCTAAATGTAGTGGTGACTACAATATAGAAGAAAGGATGAAGCAACAATTGTTGAATCTCTCAAGAAATCACCTTAAAACTAGTTGCCATCTTCACTCCTCTCTCCATTGCGCACACACACTAGGGAGGTAATGGATATATATTCATTAGGTTAGGTACAAAACTTGGACTATTTCACTTAAGTAATTGGGCCTCCATAAATGGGCCATATACCATCTACATAATGGGCTATCATATCACCACCTAACCAACAAAATCCAACTCAATAACTTGGGCCCTCCAAAAGTGTATTGGTTGTTTCCAGGTCAAGCCAAGCACTATGATGTCGATAAATTATCCGACATTTGTTTTAAATCATCACCCAAGATTTATTGGATATCAAAATCTAACAAATCTCCACCTTGATAGCCAATCAACCTACAAGTAGCCAAATCACAAAGTTTATACTTACATAATCAAGGCAAACAAATAAAATTGAAATCAGAGACTTACATCGTGTTTCGAACCCAAAACACATACCATACCTACTCCATGTACTTACCAATACTAAGGTCAAGAAACACCCAAGGAGAAGCAAGTAATCACAATAATCAATTAAAAGCATATAAACATGCAATGAAAATATAACATAGGATCACAGAGACCTTTTCAAATGTGTTCACAAAGAACCTCAGATTAACACTAAGTTAATTGATCAAAATGGTCAAACAC
>CAIGRT010127029.1:0-10438 GCA_903798405.1 Fraxinus platypoda
AATGAGTTTTGATATAAATATTTAAATTTCTCAAGTCTAAGAAGTTCTATTCCATTCAACTTCCCTTAAATTTCATATATATACAAGGATAAAGAACCTTCTTATCGATTCTGTTGTCGGGAGAGTTGGAGAGCGAGATCGGGAGATGGGGAGTGGGAGACGCGAGAGGAGAAAAATGGGTGTTGAAGTGAAGACTGAAGTTGGATTCCAGAATTTTCTTTTCCTTAAAAAAAAAAAAAATCTTTAAAATTTGGGGGAGGGGAGGGGCACATGCCCCCTGGCCACCCCTAGGTCCGCCCATGATGATAACGTTAAATAAATTTATGAGCATTTTATAACTACTGATATATAGTAATTTATTTCAAAAAATGAATTGTGTACGTAGGAATAGTTTGATTTAAATTCTTTGTATACTATAATTACTAGATATACAACTAATAAAATTTTATCTACATACTGTTGGGAAATAAAATGGATGGATCGAGGTAATATATATGACACGATATGAAGTATATGGTCGCAAACAAACAACAAGATAAAAAGCAAAGAATTAATTGGTAGATAAACTGAATATTTTATTCAATTGACTAAATGAAGAAAATAAATACAATAACTGTGCCGACACAATTATTCTATATTTCAATAATATAAAACTTGTGAAAAAAGTCAAGTATTTATAAGAGTGCATGCCAAACCCTAGAAAAATCACAAATATGGAAAAGAGATAAAAAATCACGTGAAATAAAGGAAACAATATTTTTCTAATAAAAATACGTGGAAAGAAGGAAAAAAATATTTTCTGAAAGATACAATCTAATTTGGATCAAAAAATCAAAAAATCTCCATCTTAATACAAATTTCGATGCAACGAACGAAACTCCAAAATTTATTCACCTGGAAAAATAAATTTGACCGCAAGGAAAAATTCGAACTCTTCAACACGAACTAAACTTTCTCCAACACAAAAATACTCGTTATCTTCCACGGTATCCAACACAGATACATGAACCCAAACATCGGGTTCCCCAAAATTCATAAAGAATTAGAAATTATCAAATAGTGTCGAAGCACACACTGTAGTAGAATCAACTTCCAATTCTTTCATAAACGGCCACGACTAGTCTCAACACCTTAAAAAATGCTAAAAACACGTGCAACCGAATCAACATTCACTTACCAATCTCCAATATGTCTATCCCTATTAGTTGAATACGATAGAACCACAGGTAAATGTGGCCAAGCGAAATTACCCATATCCTCCAAACTCGATTGAGTGGTATTCTTTAATATAGACCTCGAACCAAATCCTAAAGGTACATTACCAAATTTAATCTCCACCACGATATTAAATATGTGCTGACTTTTCTTTACAAATTCTGCCTAACCTTACAAGATATATAATTGGGACCTCTTATGCCCCTCCAATACAACACGAACATCATTTTGAACCTTCAAGACTCCACCCCCCCAAAGAATGTATACCCTTTTGAATCAGGAGTATTCAACGAAATGATATTATTCTTCAAGTTTTGAACATGCCGAACGTGATCAAGCGTTCTACATGTTCCATCCACCAGTTTCAATTTGATTCTACCAATATTAGCAACCTGACAAGGTTCGTTGTTACCCTTTTTTGACGACACCTTATGTTACCATTTCATATGTTTCAAACAATTTTCGATTGGGACACATATGAAACGCACAAGCTGTATCCAAAACCCACTTCTCGTCAGGTTTGAATTCCATGTCTGAAATCGTCAAAACATTTCTATCACTTAAATAGTTTTCGGCTATGTTGGTTTTGCTTGAAGAATTTGATTCCTTCTCAAAATTTGTAGTCAAATTACCTTTGTTCTGTAATTTGTTGCAATCCTTCTTAACATGTCATTTCTTCTTGTAATAATAATAAACCCCATTACTAAAATTTGACATTGACTTACCCCTTCTCCGATCACCATGAACAACAATGCTTTCTACATTTCTGGCCTCAAATCCAACCAGATGCTTCATCTTCTCTTTTGAAAACAAGACATCATACGCATCTTCAATGGTGAGAATGTTATGACTATATAGAATCATGTCTCTAAACGAAGCAGACAGTGAACACAGAAGGATTAATGTCAAATCTTCTTTATTATACTTTACCTCTAAAATCTTCTAATCAGCAACGATCTCCTTAAATATAGCCGATGATCTTCCAAAGATCCGCTTTCTGCCATGCGATGAGAATACACCCTCTACTTCAGATGCAATTTCTTTGTCAGACTTTTAGTCACACACAACTACTTCAACTTCAGCCATAAAGCAATTGTCGTTTTCTACTTCAAAACGTCTTGAAGAATATTGTTAGAAAGATGAAGATGACTCTGTGAAAGTGCCTTCCGATCCTTCCATTATTTCTCCTCCGTCGTCCAAGTTCTAGGCATTTTGTTCAATCCAAACAACTCATCATCCAAATTTATCTGCACGAGTAAAGCTCGCATCTTCAGCTACCACAACAAGAATCTTCTATTGCAATCCAAAAACGAAATTTCATACTTCATGGCTGTCATTAATAGCAAAAAACCTTGAACAAATCACAATCAATAGCTCTAGTACCACTTGTTGGGAAATAAAATGGATTAAAGTAATATATATGACACAATATGAAGTATATGATCGCAAACAAACAACAAGATAAAATGCAAAAGAATTAATTGGCAAATGAATAAATTTTTTTTATTTAATTGACTATTATGGAGAAAACATATATAATAATTGTGCCTATACAATCATTCTATATTTCAGTAATAAAAAACTTATGAAAAAAGTTTTGTATTTATAGGGATGAATGACAATCCCTAGAAATACCACAAAGATGAAAATAAGACAAAAAATCACGTTAAATAAAGAAACAATATTTTTTCAATAAAAATACGTGGAAAGAAGGAATTTTTTTTAAAAAATAAAAATATAACCTAATTTAGGTCAAAAAAACCTAACACATACTCCATCATTTTAATCCCACATTCTATAAATACGTTTAGAAAGTAACTAACGTAGAAAAGTGATTCTGAGTATTTTATTTTCGAGACAATACATACTAAAAATTTCAATTAAAATCTGAGTTTTCTTGTGACTTGGAAATTGTAAATTGCTAGCTACAATTCTTCTTCTTCTCCATTTTTTTTTTTTTTTAAAATTTCAACTGGCACGATCAATATGATGTACAATTACACATATATGACCCATGACAAAGTTTAAGAAAAATAAAACATTAGATTGAAGATTTTACAAAATACTGAAAATGTATTTGGTCTAATATTGTTGAAAATATATTTTCGAAAATAAGGTTAAACTTATAACACAAAACGGAAAATGAATTTATGATGTTTAGACTATTTTTAGTGAAAATTCTGAAAACACTCAAAATATAGAAAGCAGACGTTTAAATAAAATTTTAAAAATTTAAACTAAAAATAAAATAAAAATTCTAATGAATTTTTAAAAAATAAAAAATAAAATAAAAAGATTTTGAGAAAATAAAATAAAAGAATCTAGAAAAATAAAATTAAAAAAAAAATTCTACAAACATAAAATTATAAAAAATAAAAATAGTTTAAATTCTTAATGATTATTTACATAAAAATTCTAAAAATATATTTAAATGAACCTACGAAATATTACTTGATAATATATTAAAGTAAAATTGTCTTATTTTTACCGAATAATCAAGTTTCTTGGAATAAAGTAGCATTAAACAATTTTCAAAAAATTTCAAACCAAATGTTGTTTTTTGTTTTCTGTTTTGAAAAATAAAATTTTCAAAATAACAAATTAAATACATTTTTAGCAATCTTAAAACAAACCCTTGAAAATGAACTCAAAACTCAAAATAAAAAATTGAAACACAAACCAAACCGCCCTAATATTTCCGTTTCTCATTTCCTTTAATATTTTTCTTAGAGAAGGATCCTACGAAATAAATTGAGAAATTGGTCCCGATTCTGAACAAGTGGTATCAAAATATAGGTTATGTGGTGTGTTGGAGTTTGTTTTATTGTCAAACTAAGAACAATCATGCTACACAAACATGTTCAATGACATGGATTAAAATCAGGGGGACAGTGGCTCAACATCATTGGACGCTTTGAAAAAAAAAAAAAAAAAAAACTTAGTTACGCAGGTATTGCCAATGTAGCCCTGTCCAAAACCCTATTTTCAAAGTCTGTTCAAGCAGCTTTATTCAACTAATAATACAAAGAAAAATGGTAGATGTAAATTCGTTCAGGAGATATATGAAGGGGGGAACTAATTGTGGCTCGAGACAAGTTTTAGCGATACAATATGGACTACACAAGGGTTTGGAATGAAGGTTAACCCCTTTTCTTAAGTATGGATAATCTCGTCACGCCATGAAAAACTATTTGAAGTTAGATACAAACAGTATAATTAACTGTGCACCTTCCTTCATGAGAGACAATAATATCGGCTAAGACAAATATGTACATACTCATGCTGCAAATTACCATGCTCGAGGATGCACCATTGCTAGCATGTTTACAAGTTTGCACATGGACATTGTTTGCGATTCATATGTAGGGATTTATGTTGAGAGCTGATTAACTCTCGAAAAATTCAAACATGGGAGTTTCACCATATTAGAGTACCCAACATTCCCTAACCTAGTCCAAAATTATATAAATGAGTGATATCTCAAAATATCTCGTTCAATGGTAAATTATAATCATATTACATTTTTCTTGTCATTAATAATACAAATCGATAGGATTGGAATCAATTATACCCTTTAGCGTCAAATTTTGTTGTCTGAAACTTTTAATTGACCTATACCGGCTCGAATATTCAAAGGCATATCAGCTTTAATCCCAGACAAATATTCATAGTAATACAATCCACCAAGGTTTATAGAGAACGAAGCAAAAATATTTAAACAAGCAAGATTAAAGCTTGCAACTACTTTCTATATGGGAAAACAAAATGATACAAACTTGCACCTACTTCCTCGCATAAATCTACAATGTTAGTTAAAATAAAATCTGAAATCAGTCTTTAGAGATTGAATAACTCGCAGCATGTCATACTCGACATTTATCACCCTATAACCATTCTTCTTTGCAAAAGTAAGCCCGTGCAGAAGAGCAAAGGCGTAGTGGATTCTTTACTTGAACGAGTAAATAAAGTGAAGTGATAATGAAATCAAATAATTAGTTAATGGTGACAAAAGATGACGAGCCGTGCAAAGAAACGTCACTTGAAAAGAGCATTATGACTTTGTCCCCTCTTTGTCGTTTTCTTTGCCGACTGATTAATAGACAGACAATACTAACTATTCGAGTTTAAGTTCATTAAATAGATAAGGTAACTTATAATAAAACCATACATGTGTGTATGTTTGTATGTACCTTATATATTTGTAATGAGCATTGACCTTGAACAAGAATAACAAGAGAGTGATATGGATAAATAGACAAGTCTAGCTACATAGCAAGAATAAGTAGAACGGGATAGTCGACTATTTAAGAAAACATAATAGCACGGAAACAAGTTTATATGATAAAGACGAGATTAATTATCGTTCTTCCTAATAACATGTCAAATAAATAACTTTTAATGTTTGATTCTTACCTAACATTATCAAAACAGAGTAACAGCGTACAAACCGTCATGACTCTCAATCTTACTATTTAAAAATTGTAAGTTACACAAGTAAATAATTTAATTACAAATTAAGCTTAAGATGCACTTCATATCAATTAGCAATATCGTACTGTTGTCAATCAAACTCTACTTTATAGACAACATTTTCAGTCTTAAGTATGATAGTACTGTACTATTTTCAATTAAACTCTACTTTATAGACACTAGATTTTAAGATTTGATGTATAATCTAACCTTTTTCTCTCTCTGGTTTTTAAGAATTGACGCATTATCTAACTTTTATTCTCTCAATTATTCAGCTGCTACGTCACGCCTATTAAATTTTCACCGCATAAAAAGACTTGATTTCTTGTAAAGTGCAAGTTGTAGACAAATCATTAACCATTGTAGATCTCACCTTTCATCAAGAATTAATGATGGGAGTATCTTTGTCTCTAGACAAAATAGGAAAAGTTGTATGCCATCTATATACTATATGCAACTCAAAAAAGGTTTAAGAAAAAAAAAAACACATTGAGTAAACATCAATAACATTGTCCATTTAGTTAGAAGCTAGAAATTCAAAAACAAGTGAAAAAAATTAGATAACAAAAATTTATCAAGTTCAATAGCTACTTCAAGTCTCGAGCAAACTGATCAATCTGATTCTTGTGAAAACAAAAATTTATGGAATCAAATTGAAACGGTACTTTTTATTATACTATCCTATAATTCCAGTTTCACAAAAAATCCCCAGCTCTCCAAGGGAGAGTGGTCAGAAATGGGAATAATTGTCCTTTAGATGATAACCAAGTGTCAAAAATACAACTTAGCATAAGCCAGGGGCCTGAAAAAGTTCCATTATGCGGCACAATATTTTGTCCACTTTCTTAACCGAATGCGACACAGCATTTTGTTATCAGACTGTTTAAAAAATAATTAATTTTTGCACTCAATCATCCGTTGTCAATACTGACTACTCAATTTCATATAACGTTTCAGTCAAGCCACCTAATTATTACCGTAGCCAAAAAAAATACAAACACATATTTATTACCACAATAAAAAAAAGGATGAGGATCAGAAACAAAAATAAAAAACACGCAACATTGTAGTTATCACAAAAAACTTAAAAAAAATTCATGACCTGTTTGTTATCATTTAAAAAATTAAATTGTTTGTTACAGTATTATTTCTCCACCACATATTCATACAATAAAATATTCTACACACAAATCAATAAAATTTTCTTACTTTTTAACCACACATTCTTCAAAAAATACTATTTCATAACTCATTATTCTCAAATAAATTCGATCAAATATGTACTATATGAAAGAAGAAACTATGTTTTTATTTTTTATTTTTTGGTTATGCTAACACACAAAATATACAACTAATCACACACACAAAAAATAAAAATAAAAATAAAAATAAAAATCACTAATCCAAATCAGGAAAAAATTATACAATGCAAATCAAACTCAGATCAAGAAAAAAATTGCTGCATAAAGAAAATAATAAAAAAAAAATTAAAAGAAAAATCCACTAACCCCAATTAAAAAATTATATAATCTAAATCAAATCCAAATCAAGAAAAAAATTTAGTTCTGCTTTCATATAATTTTATTTTGTAATGACTACCATATTGTATGTTTTTTTTTTTTTTTTTTTTCTATTCTCATTTTTTTCTTCTTCTTCTTCTTCATTTTTTGTTGTTGTAATAATTATGTGTGATTTGTGTGTGTGTTGCTGTTATGGTAATAATAAGGTAGCTTGACTGAAACGTTATATGAAGTTGGATAAATATTGTGAATCAAAATTAATTTGGGAGACTATGTTGACATTAAATATAAAGTATGGTGACCATGATGAATCGAAATCAGTTTGGATGACCATAGTGACACTAAGTAAAAAGTTGTCATTGGTAGATTTAACCATGTTATTATATAAATTGGTCAAAGACAACGAAACTATAAATTATAGAAAAATGTCACTTGTACACTCTTTAGTTGATATTAATGTTGACATGAATAATGTTGGCAAGCGCTGATTGGTGAAAAAACTGTCAAAAATTTAAATTGTACAATGTCGTATTGCCCCATGACACGATGTAAAAGATATTATACATATAGCATGATTGTAAATTATATTAACACTTAGTCATTTAAATTTTTTATATAACACTTGGGATTTTAAGAATAAATTGTTTAAGCTCATTACTTTAGGAATAAATCAAGATTATTTAGTTGTGTAAACGAAATAATAACTTCAATATTTAAGAACTAACTACCAAATGAGTGCACCCTAACTCAGATTTTTGATGGACGAGGTGAAATTATAGAGCCTATTTGAATCCCATTTTTCATGAAAATATATTTTGGAATAGTTTTTTGATAGAAAATATTTGATTAAAAAATAGGGAAAAGTTTTAGGTTTACGTGTAATATTATTTTATTGAAAAATGTGTGGTTTAAAATAAGATACAGAGAAATGTATTTTGGAAATAATGGGTATCAAACAAGGGTATAGTGTTTGCATTACTATCGAGATTAATTTAGAAGTTCGACGTACCAGATAAATGAATCTTCTTATTAATATGATATCTTTAACAATTTCTAAATTTCCTAACATTGATTTAAATTACAGGAAAATGGTAGCTACCATTTGTCGTTTTATCTGCCAACTTGAGAATAGGCTGATGACCCAAATTTTCATTTTTCTTTTCCTAAATGAATTTTAGTTTGTCATTCGAAAATTAATTATTCATGTTATCCTACTTATGTCGAATAATTAGGTTGTGTTTGATACAAATATTTTCCATGAAAAATGAAAAAACATTTTCCATTTCCATCAATTTGTCATGTTTGAAAGCCATTTTTTCTAGGGAATTGGTTTTCACTCCCACCCCCACACGTGCACATTTTCTTTGGTTTTGTTGAATTGATTTTCCCACCTTTTTGGTGGGAAAAGCAATTCCAGGTTTTTNTGATTTTCCCACCTTTTTGGTGGAAAAAACAATTCCAGGTTTTTTTTTTATTTGTAATGGAAACAAATTTCATAATCAATTGTAAAAAAAAAATTTCACTTTAATGAACAATTTTCATGTAAATCAAAGTCAAACGAATACTAAACTTTGATGAAAAAAATTTTGAAGAAAAAAAACTTTTTAGCAATGGAAACAAATTTTATAACCAATTGTGAAAAAAAATATCATTTTAATGGACAATTTCCATATAAAACAAAGCTAAACGAATACAAATTTAAAAATTTTCCGGGTGAAAAATTATACTAATCAAACACACTTAATTAATAATTCTCTACCAAACATTTTCTAGGCAATTATTTTCTTTGGAATTCATTTTATTTCCACCCATTTTTTACCCTTGCAATCAAACGGACCCTTAAATCCAAAAATTTTCTTACTTTTTAAAAATAAATTCTCCAAAAAAATTACTATTTAAAATAATATTTTTGCAAAAAAAAAAAAAAAACCCACCAAAACAAGGGCTATGAATATTAGTAAGTTATCATTCTATTTCCTCCTTGTTATTTGAGTTATTAGCTTTTTATTTGAGGTAACAAAATTATATGAATTAATGCCTCAAATAACAAGATGTCAAATATAATAGCTATTGCGGTAGTTGATTATGAATATCATTACCCTTAAGAATAGGGTACCCTTAGAGCATATCCAATTGTTGTATAAAATTATATGTAAATTGATACCTTCAAAATCATTTTTACATTATCATTTTACCATCCGATGAATCTAAATTAAAATTCTGCTTCAATTGGAAGATCTAAATTCACTTTTTGTCACTTGTGGATGTTTATATTTTTCTACCGAAAATATAATTTTCATTTTCTTTACATCTCTTCATTGAAAAGATTTTCAACCACTTTGAAGACCTAAATCATAATTTAGAGTAAATCCACCATGACGTTCATTTTGAACATCTTGGTTGACGTTCAAATTGTATGCTATATCATGGAATGTCAACAAAATTGTCAGTGTAGCAAAACCCCCACAATTTAAATCTATTTAATACAATGTTTGAAGATGTTCTTACAGTTGGTTTAAACATTATTTTTTAATACTCTTTTAGTAATTTGGTATCTCAATTTAATCACTATTTTTTTTATTATACCGAATAAAAATAATATTTAAAAAATTATTTTTTATTTTGTTAGACATTGAGCTGTTGAGATAATTGGGAATGATGAAATAGCTCCTACTCCAGTCTCTTTGAGAATTGAGATAATGAACGTGAAACGTGATTTCAGATCAGAATCTTGTTTTTGATGTTAATGTGAATCAATTTCTGAAAAGTTATTAAAAACAAATAAACATGTTAACAAACCGTGAAATTAGCATATTTTGATTTTATTTCTATCCTGCCTCGTGAAATTATCGAGCGGCAAGGAGTGACACACGAGAGTGACACTTTAGACCCTATCTCACTCACTCACTCACTCCACCATCATTATTGGAAACAAAATGTGAATACGATGAAATCACTAAAAACAAAATAAGAACAAAATAAATTTTTTAGTTAGTTTCTCACTTACAAGTCTAATGTCATACANTTTTTAGTTAGTTTCTCACTTACAAGTCTAATGTCATACAATAATAAGTTAATATTTTATTGTAAATAATATACTTTAATATGTAAATACACTAATTATGCTATTTTTCGTAATTTATAAGGTTTCCAATTTGGGGAAAGTCATTTTTATGTGCGTTGCGCCAAAGAAGAACAAACGACGCACAAACCAAGTTTCTACTCTCTTTTTT
>CAIGRT010127041.1:0-13999 GCA_903798405.1 Fraxinus platypoda
ATTGTAATTAATTCTCTTTTTCAAAACAAATTAAATCTATTTTAATCACGATCTGAATCTATTCCTAGTCCGAATTCGAATGAATAGAACGCATTAAAGTTTAGATTATCACAAAAATTGCACACGCGATAAATATTATCCCTAATATCTATTGCACGCATATTAATCAAGCAACGTTCTAGACGTCTCCCAACACTACAACAAGCAACTATATATATAATTGGTGATCAAGCAATCAAATAATAAAATTATGCATGCAAGATTAATCAAGAAAAATAAGAAATTAACTAACTACTTGTCTTGAATTAAAAATAAATAATAACAGGTTTCATCTTCATCCAATACATGAAAATAATTAGCCTAACATATTGTTATGTAAATCACACAAAGATTTGGAAAAACATCACCTAGAATGATAAACAATGAATTGAAAGTGAATTAATTTCTTCTTCGTTAATCTTCAACCCGAACTTTGAATCTTCAATCACTTGTATTAATTGCCTTTTAATCTTGTGCTAGCCTCTTTCTTGTGGTGAAAAATAGGATTTTGTCTCTTCTTTGTCGTTCACGCCGCTCTCTTCCCAAGAAATATGTTGAATTTGATTTTTATAAGTGGATAAAACAAGGAAATTGGGTCGTTCAGGCCCAAAAATGGCCTATGCGCCGTTCATTGGTTTTGGGCTCGGTAAATAAACTTCATGCCAGTGCGCGCGCGCGTCGTTATACAATTTCCCATTTGTTGCACTTTGGTCCCCGAAATTCATTCTTTAATTATTTTGGTCCCTTTTTTCGTATCTTCTTGATTCTCCATCTTCCAAATCTATCTGATTGACTCCAATATCTCTGAAATCATCGATCCTATGTCCAAATCAACTATTATAATTTTACGATTTAGTCCCCGAACTTTGGATTAAGTCCACTTTAGTCAATTTTCAGCTCATTTTGTCATATTCCATCATTTTTCATCGAGATGGACGTAACAAATAAAATATATACAAAATTAAGCCTCAATTCATCTAAAATAACAATAATTGCTCTAGTTTAACGCTACAGATAAGTGTATAAACATGATCCATGGATCTTCGATTGGGAAACCATATCCAAGCTCTGTGGCTAGCATGTGCTCTTTGGACTTTTTTCATTTTCTATCCTTTCTTTGTCTAGTAAAGAATAACAGTCGAAGTTCAATTCCATAATTAAAGATCAGTTCTATTTGTACCCTTGAGCTATTTTTACGTTGAAGAATGTTCATTAATATCTAATAAAATATATGGATGTCAATTTGGCTCGTCAGTTTGAGCGGGTCTAAGCCCCAATCCGGAAAAATCCTAAGCTAACCCTTTCATCTCGAGCAGAGCCTCATGTTTTAGGAATTGGCATGAGCTCGAGTCGGCTCGTTACGAGCCACACAATCATGGGCCATTTTGGCCCATGTTAACTGCCTGCACAAAAGGCAATTGTAGCATCCTTTAAACAGGTAGTTACAGCTGCCCAACACAACTACCTGAAACAGCCAATGTAGATGCCTCAAACTGGAAAAAAATAAAATAATAATAATATATATATTAGAGGCAGCTATAGCTGCCTGAAATCGGAAAAAAAAAAATGAAAAATAAAAAATATTGGCCCGGCTCAACTTGATGCTCAGGCCTAGATTTTTCGGTTGAGCTTTCGCTCAGCTCGGACAAAAAAAGTTCGGGCCATTTTTTACTCCTACAATGTCTGAGTCACGAGTTTCGACTCGTGAGTCGACTCTTCTTGAATCATTTACATTCCCAATACAATGTGGTGGAAAAGTCACATTTACGGAAAAAGGAAAAAAGAAAGAATACAACGAAAATGTAATTCATAAGTGAAAGGAGGAAGCGATGATTATTTGTAGTGGGGTCATTATTAGTTATTACTAGTCCTTACCTCGTGAAGTTCACGTGTGCCCGGCCCAATCTCTTGCACAAGTGGGACCCTTTGTCCGACACTACTCTCTGGTGGTCCAGCCCACTCAACTTCCAATTCCAACGCTCTCTCTGTCCACTTGCACATTGTCATTTACCTTTTGTCCATTTGATATATTATAAATTAATTTCCTTTTTAGTAATTCCCATGTTTATTTACAATATTAAAGTTCGATATCCTAATTTTCAATGAACTTTTTTTATATATTTTTTCAATTGAGATTAAAATTATTAAACTTTCCAAGGCTTTACTCAACTTTTATAAGCTCCTATTCGGTGGGTATTAAAATCAAAATTTTAGTAGATTTTGATAAAAAATGATTAAATGTATAATTAAAAAGTTTTGAATTCCATGAAATATATGGTTAAAATTAATTGTTGATTTTAATTTTAATTTCTATCAAACAGAGGCTAAATGTTTTTCAGTTCCCATTAAATATTGAAATTTTTTCGAATTGTTATTGAAATTACCACGATTTATTTCATCGGCCACTCACCATTTTAAAAAAATACCCCAGTCACGATTTTCATAATGAGGCATATACTAACATCGAAAGCATGCCACATGTGAAAATTTTGTCTTCCTTGTCATATGTCAGTTAACTGTCAAAATAGCGATTGATATCGATATAACATTTTAGTAAATTCAGTAAAAACTCGAAAAACTTTTAAAATCCAAATTGCAACCAAATAATTATTTGAAAAATTAAGTAAACATTCAATATTTTTCTTTAATACAATGTCAATTGAAAGTTCGTTAGCAATTGGCATACTTAACCCACATTGTTCACTTTATATCAACTGTTATCTTAGACTAAATGAATTTTCATCTAGAGGTGGATTTTGATTTTTCATAATTGTTATTTCTTATTTATCTTAGACAAATTGTTCGAAAATGTGAAATGGACTAGACCGGAAGGCAACTAGCTAAATGTCAAATTTAGACTTTCGGAGAATATACTTCCAAGTGATTTACATTTCAAAGTTTTATCGTAGTACGTTGGTCAAATTACTCTATCTTACTTGCACTCCTCTTTGTATTATTCATCATTTTAGTCTATCAACCTTTCATTAATCGTGAATTTTGGCGTCGTTCTCTACTTCCGTGAGGAATTTGGTAACTTTACTAGTGATCGCAACTATCTTGTTATCGTTGCATGTCATATTAGCTTTCGATAGAGAAATTCTCACAAAAATATTGACTGAAAATGTATGATATATTATTAATTTTCACATAAACTAAGATCAAGAAAATTCATAATACTTTTATATTTCTCAACTTTAAAAGAAAGTTACAAATAATCATAAAAAGAAAAAAAAAAAAATCTATAATAACTAGCAATCAAATTATTTTTTTAAATCACAAAATCCAAGGAAACACAACCTTCTACTCCTACCAAATTTAGGCAGTAAAAAATGAACACAAACAATCTCAAGATTATTACAGATCTAAATGAATACAAACAATCTAAAATTATTAATTCATGTGATATTAAATATCCTCCAAAGATAGATCCGATGGGAGTTGGTATCCATATATCATAGAGTAATCATCCATCTCATCACTCGTAAAATTTGGTATTCTTCGACTTCGTACTAGCGCCGAATCTTGGCCATAAGTTAATAATTGAATCACCTGAAATTATTACACATTAAAAACGTACCCTATCTAGCTTACAAGTATTTCCAGTGAATTTTTCCAAATTGAAGTCCAAAAATTCAAAATATTAAGCCCTGTTTAGTGGGGATTAAAATCAGATTTTTAATAAATTTTGATGAAATATATTGTTAAAAATTATGTAGTTAAAATTAATTATTGATTTTAATTTATATTAATCCCTACCAAACAGGGGCTAACTTTTACTATGATGCTCATAATTTTTTGCATAATAGGTTGATCTTATTGGACCACCTTGCTTAAAAGATGAAATTATTTGACGAATTTATAAACGAGGAATAAATAATGGGTCTCGTTATTAATAAATGAGTAGTAATTATGAATGTATGATTGAAATTTAACTTTAACTGAATTTAAAAATTAATTTATTATTTGTCTTTTATTTGAGGTCTAAATTATTATGAATGTGTGGTTGAAATTAATGTTTGACTTTAACTAAATTCATAAATTAATTTATTATTGATATCCGAACGAAGGCCTAAATTAAGATAAAAAAATGTTATGAAAACAAACCTCCGTCATAGATGGCCTCCATATGGATGATTGTCGTACACAATATGAAGCAGTGAGTACAACTCTATGCAATTGATCCATGTCATATTCACCTTCCAATTTTGGATCTGCCAATTGAGTTAAATTCCCAGATTCCATAATGGGTCTCGCCTAATCACATTTAAGGTTTGGTGTTACTAATGGAAAATTTAAAAAATAACTAAAAATAAGTTAAAATTTGATCGTTCAACGTCGATACTAAGGGTCGATTTTTACCCATAAAAGCAGGCTTTGTTCTGAGTCGACCGGCTTCCGCCCAGTCACGATCTCCAAAAGAAGCACCCCAAATGCGAAAACATCTATCTTCTCATCCACAATTCCATGCATAAAATACTCTGGAGCTAAGTACCCGAATGTGCCCTCAATTGGAACAACAGCATGGTGAGTCCACTTATTGGGCAACCATTTTGCAAGCCCAAAATCAGATATCTGTAAAGGATTATATTCAAACTTTCACAAAATAAAAATAAAAAATAAAAAAATTTGAAAAATATTTCTATCTTTAACCTGTGGTTCGTAATCTGGAGCTAGAAGAACGTTGGAGGCTTTGATATCACGATGTATTATTCGATGTTTGCAACATTTGTGAAGATAATGCAGCCCCCTAGCGACTCCAAGGGCGATTCTGAATCGAATAGGCCAGTCAAGTGAGTTGCATGATTGACCTGTCACGACAAATTAATTGTAAGTTTTCGTCTAGATGTGTTTAGTCGTTCTTATAAGTAGTGGGTTAAGTTAACGTACCATGTAATGCCGATGACAGAGTGCCATTGGGATAGAATTTGAAAACGAGATAAAGTCCATTTTCAATGCAGCAACCCACTAATTGTGCAGTATTAGGATGGTTGATATGTCCAATTATGCCCAATTCCATAAGAAACTCTTTTTCCTTGTTTGCATTTGAATTATCTTTGGTTAAACGCTTCACTGCTATGTTGCATCCACTATCAAGTTCCCCTTTATAAACCTCTGAATATCCTCCTTGTCCTACCAAGTTTTCTGCACCAAAAACTTCTGCTCAATTTTACTTGACTCGTAAGATGAATTTGTAGTCGTACCAAGAAATGAGAATATACTCCAATAAGCCCGTCTGGGGCCGTTTAAATGAAAAAAAAATAAAAAATCGTTTCATATGAAAAAAACAACCGGGTTCTCGTCCCAGTAGTGCAGAATTTGAACCCCAATTTTCATTTTTTTCAACAACTTCTCGGACAAATTAGAAGCAGCTGTCTTTTTTGATGTTTGAATTACTGGAAATGCCCCCCTAAAAAAATTAATGAAATACTAGAGGGGCAAATAGGTCATTTTGTTATCTACTCTAATTATTGGGTAATCAATCAACCGCAGCAGTCAATATATGTGGCAGGTATGGGACCCATTTACACTCAGTGTTGCATTGTATAACGGTCGAAAAATGGCTAAAAATGGGAGAATAAGCGGTCCCGACAAGGGCTAAATAGAGATATGTTTGTAGGATAAGTTGTGACATTTTGCTTAATTCTTCTTAAAAACATTTGGTTCTTGGTAAACAAGTTAGACTAGAAAGGTATAGACCTAAATTAACACGGCCCATTGTAGTTGTTAACTACCTAGCTACTTTAGATTCAGAGGTGGACCTCTGTTTAAGGAGATTGGCCACCCAAATTTCGTGTCATTTTTTTTTTTTTTTTTGCTTCATAAATCTGGCCTAAAAGAAATAACTTCATTCTCAATCTAGATTTTCTAGTAAATTTATCGAGAACACGACTTTTTTAGGGTTGTCATATATCAAAATATAATAGAAAATAGGAGAAGATATAATTGCATTTTACCTGCATGGAAATTGTTTGTAGCTTTTGCAATCTGTTGATAGCTAAAGCACCTTAACAAAGATTGCTGCTTTCCTTTGAGGCTGCTACCATTTCGATTTCCTCCACTCCAATCGATAGGTGAACGAAAGAAATATGATATTTGCTTCAGTATCCTAATCGGTTTCCCGATTTGTGGTTTCTTTTTCAATTCAAAAGAACCTGGCGAAGAATAATTATTTGTAATGCATGATTCTGCAAAGCTTGAACAATCTTCATCAGTGCTCTGTGATTCTCCTTCACAGACACCTAGCACTGTTGTTGGAGATGGATTTTCGCACTTTCGTTTTGAATAAATCTCATTTTTGTCTGATGAAAATGAGTTTTCTATCTTTTCTGCACTCCAGGTGTTTAATCCTTGATCAAATTCTGTTACACAACCGAAATCAAAAGCTCCATTTAAGTTCTTTTTTTTTGTATAAACGTGAAAAATTTGCGCTTGTTTGGTTCATAGTATTGGACGGTACTGCTAACCTTGAGTGCGTCTGGATTTGGAATGAAAATATTGTTGCTGGCATTTAGTTGGGTCGAGCAAGATTAAAGAACAACCTTCAGGAACATGCTGGAAGCAATACTTTGAAATGGTACGAGGAGGTCTAATTGCAAACAGAGAAAATGAAATTCTTGAAATTTTCTTCTTGAAGATTTTTGTGAATATTGATGATGTCCCTGACCTGTTTGATTGGTTCTTTTTCCCACCAATGAGAAGATAATCTGCTGCAATGCTTTTTGTTTCTTCAATAAGACCTCTACCAGCACTAGAATTGAATCCAACTCTAGCCTCCAAATTAACCTGAAAATGGAGAATTTTTTGGATATTTTAATTAAAATTCTAAATGCCGTCCAATTGAATTTTGAACTAGAGTTTACTAAGAATTCTTGCCTCTTTAGATATACAAGTCTTAACAAGCTCTCCCATTATGGATATGACATATGATTTCGCCAGTCGAATTTGTTTTTGATATTTTCTTGCCGACTGCCCTTTGTTATTTATCTCTTTTCTTCGAACCGAAGAATTTTTGTTGGCCTTAGGCACTGTTTCATCACACATACACAAAAGAAGAAAATGCAATCAAATTCATGAAAATATTTCATTGGACTATCATTTACATTGGCAAACAACTAAGATAAATAAGTTGCATATCAGAATAATTCGACTAACCGACAACATGTAAGGCGATAACCGTGTCGCCCGGTCGAGCTAGAACTCCGATAGCCCAAGAGAGAAGGGCTTTACTTTGATCAGAATCTAGTGATATCCCAATAAGAATTTTAGCTGGTGATGAAGGAACCATGTCTAGACTTAACTTGTCTTGCCTTGGGAAAAATAGATATTTGTACTTCACAATCTTCTTGTTTTATCCACAATGGAAGGACAGGTACCCTACAATATATACTCTATGAAATTTCCTTATTCAACAAGCATAAAATAGCTTTTAACTGTGTCAAGTGAACTACTTATTAATTAGTGTGCAGTGTGCTTTTGGGCTACAATTAAGTGTTTTATGGTTGGGTGCTTTGGGAGATAAGCAAAGGTGGTGGCATATATTTGATTTATCTTGTTACATAAGCTAGGACCAGAATCCTCTCATTCTGACTTGCTACAAAAAAAGTGTTTCTTGGTTGAGTTTGGTGGGGAGGCATTATGTGCTATTCAAAAGCATACCTTACTTTATCTTAAACAAAACTTTGAGAGGACACGATTCATCTAGATTTTATCATTTTCTTAGCTAACCAGTGTCTCTCTTCGGCCAAATCTCCAAACGATGTCAAGGGGCCAAGGACACTAGCCCGCATTGAGAAGGGGCCAGACTGTGCTGCCAGAGTTCACAGCGCGATGTTTACAATTGCATGCATTACTTTATTACGCACATCAGGTCTAAAAGGCACGACACGAGCATGATGGAGTTCAATGTCACGCATGCGAGAATAAAACTTTGAAAGAACACTATCCACCCTGTAAGATTGGAACATAATTTATTTTGAAAATAGAGGAATCATAAAAATCACGTTTGCAAACTTGGAAGTCTGTCCTAAAGCGAACAGCATTCGATTTCATGTAACAATAGCAATCACTAACAGAGTTACAAGGTTTTGATTATACTTCAATAATATGGCAATGGCATTTCCAAACTGCAGAGCACAAACTAAACAATTCATTTAGTAATCAATGTCACACAATAATGTTGTCAATTATTTCTGGAATACTAAAGAAAGGTGTCTGGGGGTGAATTTTTTTTGTTTTTTGCTCACATGAATGGAAACCTCAGTTTTAACTGCATGCATATTCATATTTGACATTCTCATTAGCAGAACACAAAAGGGAGACAAATTCCATCAAAAGGGCTATATCATAATAACACAAAGATCCTAAAGCAAAAAAGAGAGAATAAAACATTCATCTGGCACTGCTTTTAGTATCAATGTATATGTCAAAACATAACTATAACTAAAGTATTATACATTTTTGCTCATTCTTCTGTCCCCATAACGTTGGTAAGGGTCGTGCATCTTCAGGGAATCCAACGCACCAAATACGCCATATACACTGCTTTCATTTTCGTTAATACTAGTATCCTCATCGCTCGCCTGATCAAGAGCCATTAAATCTTCTCCGTACCTTACCCTTCTAATTCTCATTGGCTTCATCTTTGGTTCGTACCCATTTAATAATCCAACCACTTCCTTCATCGTGGGCCGCTTCTCGGACTCACTTTGAACACACAATGCAGCAATATTAATTGTTTGAATTAATTGATTTTCATCAAAATTTCCATTTAGCTTGGGATCCACGAGATTTTTAAACCTTCCTTTGGTTATCAATGGCTCAGCCCACTCTGTGATGGTTCGCTTAATACCACCGTGAAGTTTCTCAATAGGCTTTCTACCAGTGACAATTTCAAGCAGAAGAATTCCGAAACTGTACACATCACAACTCTCCGAAACTTTTCCCCACATTGCGTATTCTGGTGCTAGGTAGCCCAGTGTGCCTTTTACTCGCGTTGTCATGTGGCTAACGCCCTCTGGGATCAGCTTGGCAAACCCGAAATCAGCTACCAATGGCTCGAAATTTGAGTCCAAAAGCACGTTACTAGCCTTGATGTCTCTGTGAATAATATGGGGCGTCACCTCATGGTGCAAGTACCTACATATAATGCAAGTAAAATCCAATCAGATTTTCAAAACTCAAGCAACTCCTAGATTCACAGGCTTAAAGTAGGTTTTCCTTCAATGAAATGACAGTTACTATAATAATAATAATGAACATGCATATATATGCTGACAAACTATGAACTTAAAGTTATATAAAAAGGTTCCAATTGCAAAGTTGTATCTGTTTAGTAATAGCACACCCCCTCAAATGATGACTTTATGATACTTTGTTTTTGATTCTCCGAGAATAAATTCCTTAAACAATCAAATTCTTTTATTCCTTTACCAGGTGTTATATTAAGAATGGAAATGTGACCTCTGTTCTTTCTCGATGTCAAATTTTCTCACTAGTAATTCAGACATTTAATAGCATGTTCTGTACGTTGCACTCGATAACGTTGAGAAATATAAGAAAAGAAAAGAAGTCAAAACTTTCTGTTGTCCTATGCAAGTCACATATAGTACTGCGTTCCAAACATTCTTAACTACAATAACAAGCTTTCAAAGTATCTATTTCAGTTTGCGTGTGGTTGAATCTTACAGTAAGCCTTCAGCGGAGCCGAGCACAATCTTCATGCGCTTTTTCCAATCGAGTTGAGATTCTCCAGCAAATTGTCCGTGTAGATGTGAAAGCAAACTGAGATTTGGCATGTAATCATAAACAATGAGGCGTTGATCATCTCCGGCACAGTAACCTCTCAGGCCTAATAGATTCTTGTGGCGTACTCTTCCAAGAACTTCAACTTCCACTGCAAATTCCATTTCAGCCTTAGAGTTCATAGACTTCAATTTCTTAACTGCTATCTGCACATGGTACAAAGTATATATAAATTAATTATGTAAGGCACATCTGACTTTATATTGCTATTTATTTTCTCAATCTAAAGTTTGATCGCAACAAGAGAACCACTAATATATAGCCCATGTTCGGTATTGATTCAAATCAGATTTTAATCTAACTCAAAGTCAAACAATCAATACTAACTACATATTTCATTGGTCCCACAATTTTAACCACAAATTCCATTAACTTTTATCAAAATCTACAAAAAATCTAATTTTAAAATTTGCCAAACAAGGGCATAATGACATCTCTAATAGTTTAAAGTTTTTGCTGAAGTAGTTTAATATGATATAAGAGTAGAGATCCTTGGTTCAGATCTCCAAAGGTTTAGATTCTATGAAACTTCTTACGTCTTGTGTGACGTGTCTCCAAGTATAGGCCACGTAGATGCCAATTAGCAACGCTCATCAGGCCCCCATTCCACATCACTATCCCACCTGGCCTAGCCGAGGCCATAACCAAATTAGCTGATTGGTGCACCACCTTAGTCGAGGTGCCATCTAGAGGCCGACCCTCCATGGCCTAGACGAGGTGCCATAACCTACTGTAGAATAAATCCAAGGCAATTATCCTTTTAATGAGAGAAGGCATCTTCCACTTCACCTATTCCAAGCAGATCTTTCGTACAAGATCTTTTTATGATTGATTGATGTGATATATCCGCAACAGATGCCTCACAATCAACTTGTCTATATTTCAGAGGTCAGACCTAGGCTATAGAGTGACTGCTTTTTAGAAATATTAAATGTCCTAAACCTAGAATTGATAAACTAACACCTACGAGAAGATGCCTCGACCATGAGGATGAGGCCACGTATTTTTCCATCAATGGTAACTACTCCTCATCTTCTACTATAAATGCTCACACTTAGAACCATTTGAAATTAATGCAATTTTACACTCCCATAGTAATATTGCTTTCATGTGTCCTCTCTTATTACCTCGGTGCTCATAGGCTATTTGGATCATGACTTCCATAGGTTCCCCACCCAAATACATCTATACAGAGTGACTGACTTGATTGTCATAGTGCTCGCGATCGTTTCCCACATCTCCTGAGAAGGCTACATGTTCTAAAGTTTGTTCAAGTGTATATAAGTCATAACAAGGGCATGTGTGGAGCCGAAATCTGTTGACCACGTCATCCGCTTAGAAATTGAGGTCAACAGATTGGATGGAGTACCAGTGCATTTTCGAATTTTTGTAAAAGTAGAAAACTTGCAAATAAGAAAAAGAAGCCTTTTATAGGCAGAGGCAACGTACCTTAGGCTTTGGAACATCACAAGAATGATTATGGCTATCCATCCATCAAGCTCATCTGAGCCGTTAAAACGAAAAAGACAGTACTATCCAAAGGACCAAATGAAGCGGTCTACTCAAATGTGCGTGAGTTCGTTGACCTTGAACACGAACAACCATAGATCATCGTTAGCATTAATAACTTGGAGACACATGTCTTGGAAAGGGTGACGCCTCAACTGAATTTTTTAAAAAACACGCAATAATTTTTAAATTATTGGCACACACCCCAAAAATTTCTGCTCAGCTTAGAGGCTTCAAATCACCTCTACGACAACATTCCATTTCGTGACAGAAAAGGTAACCATACAGTTCAAAGCCTTTTTCTCAAAGCTAGGACCTCCCCTCTACATCACAGCATGTTTTAGAGCCTCGTTCTCAATGCTAGGACCTCGCCTCCGTATAACAGTTTCATCAAGCTTCCTATCTATTAGAGCCTTATCCTTAAGCTGTCTATCTTTTAGAGCTTCGTTCTAAGTGCTTGACCTCGCCTCTGCAAGTCCCACTCATACAGCTACCACCCAAGGTATAAAAAATACTCAACACAAAATTTCATGCGTCATATAATATCCATACTAGCACTTGGAGGACTATTGTGTTGTGCTTAAACACAACTAAACAAGCGATTACCTCGTCAGCAAAGCTCTATACAAAGGTAGAATACTTCACGCCAGAGCATCATTTCGACAATGGATCACCCCATAATTTTATGTTCCACTCAACCCAAAAGTCCATGCATTATATAAATATCCATAAATGGACTTTGGGGACTATTGTTACACTTCGTCTGTCGAGGCTCCAAGTATAGACCATGTGGCAACTATAGCAAGCCTCATCAGCCCCCCAATCCACATCACTATCCTACTTGGCCTAGTCGAGGCCATAACTAAGGTAGTCGAAGTAATATATCACCTCAGTCTTTTGTGCCATGTAGAGGCCGACCCACCATGGCCTATGCGAGGTGCCTAACCTGCTGCAGAATAAATTCGAGGCAATTAACCTCTTAATGAGAGAAGGCGTTTCATACTTAACCTATTCCAAGAAGATCCTTCGTACAAGATCTTTCTATGATTGATTGATGTGAGATTTCTATAGCAAATTTTTCATAATCAACTTGTTAGTCTACCTAGAGGTCACACCTACACTATAGGGTTGCTACTTTTTATAAACATTAAATGTCCCTGAACTTAAGATTGATGGAGTGACACTTACGAGAAAACATCTCGACCATAAGAATGAGGCCACGTGTCTTTCCATCCAACGATAACCACTTCTCATTTTCTACAATAAAAGTTCACACTTAGTACCACTTGAAGATAATGCAATTTTACACTCTCATAGTAATATTGCTCTCTCATTTGTTCTCTCTTATTATCCCGGTGCTCGTACACTAGTGGCTCACGACTTCCGTTCGTTTTCCACCCAGATTATCTATACAAGTTAATTAACTTGACTCTCGGAGTGCTTGCGGTTGCCTCCCCCACATTCTAGAAAGACCACATGCTTGTAATGGTTTGTTCGAGTGTGCATGAATCATACGTGTGGACGTGATTGGGCACAAATCTATTGGTAACGTCATCCGTGCAGAAATTGTGGTCAACGAACATGTACACATTTACCTTTCGATAAAAAAGAATGAACTTGATGTGTAAGGGTGTATTGAAAATGTTGTTTATTGGTAACAGGGATTGATTCGTCATAAAGAACCTCTAGGTCATTGAACTCGGTATGTCAATACTCATTCGACTGGACAACTTTCGTGAGGGAACATTCTCAAAAAGTGTTTAGACGAGATGGTTCAACGTACCTGAAGACCATCGGATGTTTTTCCCCAGTAGACACTTCCAAATCCTCCTTCTCCGAGCTTGTAATCCTCACTGAAGCCATTAGTGGCAGCATGAAGCTCCTTGTACGTGAAAATTCTCCACGTAGTGCTAATACCTCCGCCCACTGCAAACCTACAAATTAAACAGCCAGACAATCGACAAATTAATCTAGTTATATGTAATAAGGATATAAAGATTTAGTTGTTCTTGTTCATACCCTGCTTCTTCAACCTTTTCCGAGTCACAGCAACCGAGTGATGATCCCATAGTTTGAGTACAAAAATTTTGAAAATTCAGTTTGCCCTCTTTGTAGCATGATGAATTCGGACAACCTTGTCATTGTCAAACCTTTACACTGCCGTCCTTAGCCGGCAGATCTTATTAGTATCTTGTTATTTTCAATGTAAATAGAATGAATTGTTTAAGCGAAGTAAAGAGTTTTCCATTTTGACCAAGTGGAGAACATTCAGAATAAACAATATCAAATATTAGATTCTTGGAAAATAATGTTAATTGGAAATCTAATTTATTTTCTCGTCTCTCTTAGAGAATAACCGGTATGTGAAGGGTGAAATTTTAGTTAGTCTAATTGATTGACTAATTTATACATAAATTGAAGGTCCTTGTTACATTTTTGAGAGGGTCCATTTATATTTTTAGAGAGAAAGTTCTACTTTTTATTGCAAAATCAATGTTTTAACGAGTGGGTCCGAGGATCAATTTGAAAAGGGCTAAAGATCAAATGATTGAAAGTCAAATCGAAGGTAAAAATTATTGAAAACACAAAAACTAAGGGGCCGTTCTCTTTGGCCGTTTTGAGTCGTTTTCTGTTTTCGGTTTTCCAAAAC
>CAIGRT010127048.1:0-18637 GCA_903798405.1 Fraxinus platypoda
CAGGCCCCGTTCGGGAGGGATTAAAATCCAATTAAAATTGAAAATATGGCCGTTATTGGGTCCCACTCGTCTAATAAAAGTCAACAATAACGGCTATATTTTCAATTTTAATTCGATTTTAATCCCTCCCATACAAGGTCCTAATGTCAATTTCGAAATCAAACTCATTCATACAATAGATGTACACTTTAATATATATTCAATGTCTCATCATCATAGTCTATCTAAACTAATTGTGAAGGTAATAAGACAGTTAAGCAGCTACCTGGGCCTTCCTGTAGCAGCAGACGGCCCCGAGCCCATGTGATAACCCGACCCAACCTTCCCGGATCCACCACCACCGGCCATCTGATTATACACCCCAGATCCGTACCCGTGTCCTTGATGCCCCATCATACCATAAATCCCTTCATATCCACCCCCACTATTTCCCATATTCACAACACTGCCATTCCCCCCACTACCTCCACTCTCCTTTTCTCCTCTTCCAGTCATTGCAGTCTTCTCCCCTTCCATATCACGAAATCTCTGCAAGTAAATCTTCAATGGCTCGACATAATTCTCGAATCCAAGTGTCGTCATAGCCCAAAGCAAATCGTCGCCGTTGATTGTCTTTCTCTTTTCCCTTTGGCACTTATCCGATGCCTCACCGGTGATGAAGCTGATGAATTCGGATACGCACTCTTGGACTGTTTCTTTCGCGTCCTTTGATATCTTTGCGTTAGCAGGAAGAGCTTTTTTCATGATTCTGCTCACGTTTGCGATTGGAAGGAACCTGTCTTGCTCCCTAAGAGAGCTTTCGTTTTGGGAGTTGTGGTGACCTCCTGATTCGTTATCTGAATCCGCCATTGATGAAGAAGTACGAACAAGTATTCGAAGCGAAAAAGAAGTTAAACGGGCTGTGCTTTACTGTTTGATATATGCTTTTGACTGTGAACAGTGTAGATAAATTGGTGGTTGAGAATAGAACGAAGCTGAAAATTCAGGAATCAAAACTATTGAATTGAACTCTACAACGAACTGTGTGCTGCTTGGTCATTGACGAATTACCAAGCTGGGTTTTTAGCAAAAAAATGGAGGGAAAAAGGGAGAAATCGGATCAAGAGTTTGACCTTCAAAAAAAAAAAAAGGATTTTTCACCAGACTATTCGTTCACTAACAGAAAAATCCAAGAGTTATAGATGAAGCAATCTCATAAACTCAAAAACCAGCTATAAGGGTTTTTGAATAAATTCTAACAATCTGAAGAAGATAAAAAAAACTAGAAACTGAATACTAATTTTCACCAGAAACTTTAATAAATTAAAATTAACCGAAAATTGCCGGGAACTGGTATGGCGCCGGAATATGCTTCTTCTCCGAAGGAATAATTTTAGAGAGACGAAGCAGGAGTTGGACAAAAACTATTTGCGAGAGAATGCGTGGTCCGTTGGATCAAATACTACAATAACGCGACGTTAGAGACACGTGGAAGATTGTGCACCGTTGTTTGTCGATAACGAAGCTTGCCGAGGGATGAGTTTTCCGCCATTCGATTGATCTGGAGTGGACTGATCTGGACCGTCTATTTCGTATCTGGCACGTGGTCGGTTAGAACCTAATTTTTTAGTACCCAGTTGGACTGTCGCGATGCCCTCCTCATCGGTCTTTATTTTCTTTAATTATTATTGTCATTTATTTCCAAGAGAGTGACATTTCATGGTGGACCTAATATTAATTAAATTTATGACTTTCATTTTTTTAGGAAAATTATATTAGAAATTACTCCTAAAGTTGAAGAAACAACGTCAACTCGTTCACATACCTCGTTGCTAGATCATAATAGCTTTGATTCCAAGTTCCGTCCTAACACGTGAAAAGTGTATCAACAATTCCGATTAGTAATTACCATCCGAAACTCGAGAAATTTTAATTATCAAAATCACACGTCTAAAAGAAAAATGAGTGATTAAGGGTAGTGACGGATCCAGAATAGGACGATCGTTGACCATTGATCGTAGACAGTCAAAAAATCATAGATTAAACCGTATGAAAATTAAATTTAAATCACTGATTAAACGTAAATCAAAGGTTAAACTATCACCAATTTTTAATTTCAATTTTCAACAATAATTTATTGTTTATCACACAAATTTTCCAATTTATCATTGTTATTTATCACAAATCAAATTCACAGTCCACACTCCACAATATTCTCAAATTCATAAATTCTCAAAGGGTAATTAGCACAAAACGTCACCCACCTTTCATTGTTATTGTGAAAAACATCCATACCTTTCATTTTTTGGCATTTTCACCCTTATTTTCACATTTCATTGCGCAAAAGGTATTTTTCATCCATTTTCTCAATTAAAATTTGTGAAATGACGAAAATACCATGTCCTTTAAATCAAACAAAAGAAAAAAGAAAAAAATTAATTGCAAACATAGTCCCAACTTTTTTGAAAAGAGCAAATGAGTCCCAAATTATTAAAAACGTAATTAGCACATAATATCCCTACCTTTCACTATTATTGCGAAAAACATCCCTACCAATTTTTCAGACATTTTCTCCATTAATAATAATTTGATATCGCAAATCATCATTCATTTTCATCCAATTTCTCAATAAAGAATTGTGAAATAATGAATATACTCTCATATTTAAATAAAAAATATTTTTTTTTTAATTTCTAATTCTTTAATAATTTATTTGGGGCTCGTTCGCACTTTTCAAAAAAGTTAGGACTATGTTTGCAATTATTTTTTTTTTCTTTTTTCTTTTGTTTGATTTAATGGAAATTGTATTTTCGTCATTTCACAAATTTTAATTGAGAAAATGGATGAAAAAGACCTTTTACGCAATGAAAGATGGAAATAAGAGTGTGTTTGGTGCATATATTAAAATGAGAGAATGCATTTTTTTGAAGTGATGTGATGGAGAATATGTGGTTGAAAAAGAAGGAAAAATTATTGATGTGATGGAAAATATTATATTATTGATGAACGTGTGGTTGAAAATGAGTAGAAGAATGAGAATAAAAAAATAATGAGGCTCAAACATGGGCTAAGGGTGAAAATGCCAAAAAATTAAAGGTATTGACGTTTTTCATAATAACAATGAAAGATAGGGACTTAAAAGCGTAATTAGCACAAAATGTCCTTACCTTTCACTATTATTGCGAAAAACATCCCTACCATTTTTATTTTTATTTTTATTTTTTTGACATTTTCTCCATTAATAATAATTTGATAGCGAAAACCATCATTCATTTTCATCCAATTTCTCAATAAAGAATTATGAAATAATGAATATACCTTCATATTTAAATAAAAAATATATTTTTTTAATTTCTAATTCTTTAATAATTTAATTGGGACTCGTTTGCACTTTTCATAAGAAAATTAATTTTTTAATAATTTATTGAAAACTCGTTTGCACTTTTTAAAAAATTGGAACAATGGTTGCAATTAATTCTTTAGTTTTTTTATTTAAATATGAGGGTATATTTGTCAACATACTATTTTTTTATTGAGAAATTAGATGAAAATTGATAGAAATGATTGTTTAGGCTATTAAATTATAATAAAAGGGAGAACATGCAAAAAATAAAAAATAAAAGTATGGATGTTTTTCGCAATAATAGTGAAAGGTAGAGACATTATGTGCTAATTACCCTTTTAATAATTTATTTGGGACTCATTTGCGCTTTTCAAAAAAGTTGGGACTATGTTTGCAATTTTTTTTCTTTTTTCCGTTTTTTTAATTTAAAAGGAAGTGTATTTTCATCATTTCACAATTTTTAATTGAGAAAATGAATAAAAATGACATTTTACGCAATAAAATGTGAAAATAAAGGTGAAAATGCCAAAAAAAAAATGAAAGATGTGGACGTTTTCCACAATAACAATGAAAGGTGTGGACGTTTTGTGTTAATTACCATTCTACAAGCACTCAAAATATAGAAAAACAAGTTTTTGAATAAAATTTATTTAAATAAATAATTCTAAAAATATAAATATAAATTTCTGACATTTAAAATTTAATAATCTTGAAAAATAAAAAACTTGAAAAAAAAAAAATCTAAAAGAATGAAATGTTTCAAAATCATTTAACTTATACATTGATCACGGACTACTTACTGAATTTCAAACTGTTTCAATTTACTCGTGAACTTTTCTCATTTGCACTTCATCTATCGCCCTCAAAAAATTCGTTACCTTTGTACTGGCATGGAGGACAACTTTCTTGCGTAGCTACTGACGGAGTGCCAAATCACCCCATTAATCCAGGTCACGTTTAAAAATATTATAAAACTTATAAAAAAAAGGGAAAAAAATTGAAAATATGCAACTGTATTCTCTTAAATGGGCACAATTTTGAATTTGAAAACACGTTTTTTAACATAATAATAATAACGACGACGACGACTCAGAAAACCGGAAATCAAAATCCAATTGACCAAACCAACAGCTCTGAAACCAAAACCAAATTCGTGAGAAATCAATTTAGGTAACTAGCACATAACGTCCCTTTCTTTCACAGTTATTGTGGAAACATCCATATATTTTATTTTTTTGCATTTTCACTCTTATTTTCATATTTTATTGCGCAAAAGGTCATTTTCATCCATTTTTTCAATTAAAATTTGTGAAATGACGAATATATCATTCCCTTTAAATAAAACTGTTACGTGTTTCCCATGTCATCCACCACGTTATACAGGGATGCTAAGGCCCGCACTCCGTATCACTTCGTTACAATTCAAACGGACTGATCAATATTATTCACTGAAACTAAGTTCGAAGTAATAATACCCAAAACACGATTATCCGTCTTGCTACAACCGATCAACTTCAATCATGTGTACTAGGAGATCTTTTATGGGAAGATCTCAAAAACCAAATCCTTATGACTGATTGATAGGACGTATGACAGACTCCAAAATGTCAGTCACACATCAGTATGTCGAGAGCATTAAATGAACCGCCTACTTATGGATTGGCGAATTGACGCCTAAGAGAGAACAGTTTGCCCTAGATTCAAAGTCACGTGCTCCACATCCAACGATTCTTCTCTTATCCTCTTTCATTATAAATACACACAATTGCACTATAGAAAATGTGGATCCCTATAAAGAAAAAAGAGCACAAGCTTTTTACATTACCTGTCCCTAAACACATCACCACCAAAAAGTCACGTTCCGGTGAACACCACTATCGGACGTCGAAGCTCCGATCTATCAACTCACTAGCTTGATCGTCGAAGTGCTCGCGACTGCTTTCACCCCACTGAAAAAAGCCACAAGCAACTAACGGTATGCTACTACGTCTAGGAAGGAGTTTACATGGAAATATTTTGTTGGCCCCGTGCTTAGGTAATTTTTCAAAGTCAACAAAAACAAAATGAAAAAAAAAAAAAAAAAATTAATTGCAATCATAGTCTCAACTTTTTTTAAAAAGTGCAAATGAATTCTAAATAAATTATTAAAATGATAATTACCATATAATGTCAATACATTTCACTATTATAGCGAAAAAATCCACACCTTTCATTTTATTTTATTTTTGACATTTTCTCCCTTAATTACACATTTGATTGCGCAAACTATCATTTCTTTCAATTTCATCCAATTTTTCAATAAAAAGCTGTGAAATGATTAATATACCCTCCTATTTTTTTAAAAAATAAAATTAAAGAAAATCAATTTATTTTAATTTTTAATAATTTATTTGAGACTCGTTTGCACTTTTAAAAAAAAACTAATTTCTAATTTTCTAATAATTTATTTGGGGCTCGTTTGCACTTTAAAAAAAAAATTATAGTTTTTAATAATTTATTTGGGACACATTTGTACTTTTCAAAAAAATTGGGTTATGATTGTAATTAATTAATTATCTTTTTTATTTAAAGAAGTGGGCATATTCATCATTTCATAGCTCTTTATTGAAAAATTGGATGAAAATAAATAAAAATGATGGTTTGTTCAATTAAATGTATAATTAAGGATGAAAATGTCAAAAAAAGAAAGGCATGAACGTTTTTCGCAATAATAATGAAATGTAGAGATATTATGTGCTAATTACCTTTTGAATAATTTATTTGAGATTCATTTACTCTTTTCTTTTAAAAAAAATTAGGACTATGGTTACAATTATTTTTTTCTTTTTATTTTTCTTTTATTTAAAGAGAATAATATATTCATCATTTCACAATTTTTAATTGAGAAAATTGATTAAAATGACGATGAAATGTGAAAATAAGGGTAAAAATGCCAAAAATAAAAAGTAACGACGTTTTCCATAATAGTAGTGAAAGATGGAGACGTTATGTGCTAATTACCCAATCAATTTTCCCCAAATTTCATCACAAAATTGGGCTTCTCCAACTCCACCATCTGCCTGCCTCCTTCATGCTTTCCACCCCATCATATCTCTCTCCAAACCTCTCTATTGCCTTTGTCAATCTCCTCATCTCCCTTTCCCTAATTTCTCTTTCTCCATAACCCTTAAACACTATCCGAATCACCCCCAAATTCATTTCCCCCATCTTCTTCCTTATCATCTTCTCCATATAAAAACTTTGGCTTGTAAGTTGGAAGTAGGCCAAATCTGTGATCGTTAACTGCATATTCGTAGTTTTGAACTTCATACTGGATGACATTCGAAATTCTTCCTCTTCAAGTATCCTAAAGCTGGTGAACTTTCTAGCATCATACCTGATGAGGGATTCCAAAGTATCGATCCTACCACTCGACGAAGATGCACTACCAGTATTTGCACCTGTGTTCGGCTCAAGACTTCGAGGCTTGATAACTCTATAATCGTTACCATTTTTCAACACAACATTGAGAAAAAAAACACCTCTTAATTTCGCCAGAATCACAATTCCATCTTTTTTCATCGAGTTACACCTAACAAACGAAATACATACAAAATAAAGCCTCAATTCATCTAAAATAACAATAATTGATCTAATTTAACACCTAAGATAAGAGCACTAAATACACTTATCACTTGGGGAAAAAGAGCACAAGGCCATTTTCTATGGTAGCAATTTCCACCTGAAATGTTGGGGTCTGAGTTGAGTCGACCGCTTAGCTCATCTACTGTCGGGTTTGGCTCGATCCATCAAGCGAGCCACTTGTTCTTGCAAGAATGAATTTTCGTATACAATTACTTTAAAATTAAACTAATAAAAGCCAAAAATATGAGCGACTTGCCCCTTTTTCCACGTCTAGTGATGTGTGCATTACCAAGGAAATGGCTTTTTCCCAAGTCAAAGTCTACAGCAGCACCATTTCCACTTGGGTTTTTTCTAACTTTTTATGTGAGATACAATGGGGACATGATGATAACTTGGAAGAAAATCAACACTTCCTGTTCAAGTTGCTAGATTTCACTCAAGCAACAAAAGAAACTAATAAAAAAGAATGGTCAATCATCAACAAAAATTAATATCAAGCATTGAAGTACTATATGGCTTCTTAATATGATGTTCACGTCTTTTCTAGTGCATTAAAGAAATTGTGATTGCCCAAAAATCATTTTTCTCTACATGTAATCAAAGTTAATTTTGAATTCTATGCACTTCTACAAATGCTTTACTATATCTACTTCCAAAGCTCTCGACTAGAACCCTATTCTAGATAGTTTCAAAGGCTTGCGATGTATTGAGAATATTTAACATTGGACAGAGAGACTCACTTCTTTTAATACGTTTCACCCATTGCATATCTTGATTCAACTGAAATTTGCATCGACTTTGAAGGAAAATGTGTTAGTAAAAAAAAAAGAACGGAGAGGTTTTCGATTTTTTTTTTTTTTGACAACGAGATGTCACGCCATTGTTAAAATGTGACTAGACTAGGGGTGTTGCTATTGTTATTAAGAGATAAGAATACCCTTTCTCTAACTTTATGCATCTCTTTTTCCATAAAGCGCAGTCACCCTTATAAAGGCATAAAGCCCAAGGACACATGCCCCAATTAAGTCAATTAAAGAGACAAAATTTTACATAATTGCAAGGTTAAAATTGGAATTTGAAGTAATAGTCAACTTAAAACCTAAATGAAAATGATGTATTGTCACCACAATTTTTATTTGATACATCACATTTTAATTGTAGTTAAATTTCTATATCTTTCCTCATTGTAGCAATTATTTTCTTAACTTTTTTTTTGTCGAATTCTTATCTTCAACCTTCCATTAATTAGTACGTCTTGTCCTTGATGATAATTTATATCAATATATTTTGTTTTCATATTTTGAAATGAGAGAAAATATTTTTTGCACTTTTTATTTATTTATTTTTTAAAAATATGATGAAAAAATAAATTGTGAGCTATTTCAACGAACTTTTGGATATAAAATTGTTATCAAATATAAAATGTATTAACTAATGTGTTAACTTTAAGCACAATTAAAATCTGGTCCAAGAAATAAAAATTGTGGCGTGAATATAATTATTCAAATGAAAATTATTACCTCCACAATTTTTCGTTGTTACACACCATTTTAGTTGCATTAAAGATTCTTAACCTTTTCACATTGTCTCGCTTATGTTTTTAATTTTTTGTTGCATTCTTACCCTTACCCTTATATTATAATGTATATCTAGTCCTCGATGACAATTTTCATCTAAAATGGCATGTTAAGAGAGTGTGCGAAGACTTATTTGCCCCTTATATTTTGAACATGATCAACTCAACCTTGTTCTCCGTTCCTCATTAATAACTTCGAAGTGATTGTTTGAAGATGTCTCCATCATTAACATCATTATACGAATCTTCTTTCTCATTATCGAATCATCCTAAGAAAATCCTCATTGGCATCAAAGAACCACTCTGAAATCTTCACCGCAATCTCCTCCTCCGGCTTTAGGATTATAGATTTTCTGTTTCATTTCCGATGACAATTAATATAGAATTTCCAAGGTACTGACATAAAAAGCAAGAAAAGGGCTTTTATGGGGGCGGAGTCAAACATTTTTTATTGTTCAGAGAAAAACTAAGTTACAATTTTTTATTTTTTTAAAAAAACTCGACTTCAGTACTTGAAAAAGGTTAGATTTTTGTGGACTCGAGAAAGCAGAACGAAGAATTAAGTGATAATTTGGCCATTTGAGGAAAAGTTTTGCAGTGTCATCGAAAGCATGAAAATTTTAGAAATAAAACAAGAAAATTAGAAAAGGAAGTGCCAAATACACGCATTTAGAGGAATTTCCTCTCTTCCAGCAACGGTAACATTACATGACAAAGGGTCCCACAAATACCAACGGTCGTATTGCCGTTCAACTGTCCTTAATGCAACGTTTAAGTTTTAAATTATTCCCTATATATATTTCTCTCTGTGATCTATGCCAGCCATGTTCACAGGAGATTCGGAGAACGATATCGGAGAATCTTTAGCATTTATTTATATATATATATCACGGAATAATCCCTACACGCTAGGTTTTGTTATACTGCAAAAAATGTGCAGGTTATTTCTCATCGCCTTTCTAGTGTTGTGTGTGCAATATTCCGGCAATGCACAGAGCCCTAATGCGCCTTCTCCGGCGCCAACCAATGCGCCCACAAAAAAACATACGCCACAGGCCAATTCTCCGTCGCCTATTCCGGGAAGCCCTCATGCGTCCCCAGCAAAGTCTCCGGTGCTTTCGCCACCTTCAAAAGTTTCTCCGGCAGTGCCGGTTAGTTCTCCTAAAACCAGCCCGTCTGCGTCGCCGTTACAGTCTCCAACGCCGTCCACTTTTTCTCCGTCGCCCACTCCGTCGGCCGGCATTTCTGTTCCTGTCCCATCTCCGGCGTCTCCGCCTACAACGGGGACCCCAACCCCAGTGAGCACTCCGGCAGTGTCTCCTCCAGTTTCATCTCCATTGCCCTCAACTCCGGCAACTTCTCCAGCGTCCGCGACGAGCCCAGCATCTGCCAGCGTTCCTTCAAGTTCTGCAACACCATCAGAAGCACCAGAAATGTTCCCATCAAGCAGTAGTGAACCAAGTCTGGCGCCGGAAATTGCACAGGGCCCAGTGGCGGATGATAATTCAGGTTCCAATTCCATATACAAGGCTTCGGTTATTCTGACTGGTCTTGCTCTTTGGGCATGTTTAGCAATCTAAATAGGACCGTGCTCCTTTTTTTTCAGGGCCTTATTAATTAATTAATTTATTTATTTATGAAATATAATGTAGTTTATCTTGTTGTATTGTATTATTTTTACTGCACTTTTCTCCACATTTTACAAATTATAGTGATTTTTTAATAAGGACAGATGATTTTTTTATTGTTAATAATTTTTTTTCTCTATCATTTTCATGCGTTTCCTATCCTCCAGTAAATTTATAAGGGCTTATATATAGGAATTACAAGAGAAATAGTAACAATGTGAAGAATGTACAATCGAAATGTAAATTGTTTGTACATGGAGGCCTATGCCTGTCTTTCACCACTCCAATAAATTCCAATAAATAAATGGAAGATGAAACTCGGAAAAAGAAAGTAGGAAAGAGTGCGAAGAGATACAAAAATAGGGTAGCCGAGAAAATTGCCTAGGCCTCGTGTATAGAATTTATTGCCAGAATTTATACAGACGTGAGGTGATTGGATTGCAAAAAAGAAAAGAAAGTTCTGGCAAGAAATCAGCATTGAAAAAATTCTGGCAAGAAATCATCTGTACACTTGATTTTATCCGAATGGACTTAGCATTTTTCCATCTGGAGATGGCCAAAAAAAAAAAAGATAAAAGGTAGCTATACCTGTAAGCTCGGACAGTTGTATAGGGGTGTAACTCTACAAAATATTTCCTTCCAACTCGATCCTTCTAATGAAATTTCTTTGGGCAAATGATGAATTTGGGCCCATCTTGGATTGTCCTTCAGTTGGACCTATCTTGGACAAAGAAGCAAGAAAAAGTATAAAATGCACAAAATATTAATAGGGATGTCAACGAATCGAGTCGAAACTCGAGACTCTAGCTCTACAGAATAAAAATGGTTCGAGCTTATTTTGATCCGAGCTGAGCTTTTGCTTGGTCAAAAATCTAGGCTCAACCCGAACTTTCAGCTCGGGTCTTATCGAGTAGAGCCGAATCGAACGGACTCACGATTTTATTTTTTTAATAACGGGCATCAAAAATAGCTACCAGGCTAGCTTTTTAATTTTATTATTATTTTTTAGATAACAGGCAACAGAAATAGCTACCACATGCAGATTTTTAATTTTTTTTATAGGCTCGGTTCATCACGAGTCGAAAATGGCCCGTGACATGAGTTGGTCCGTGTGACTCGACGAGCAAAGTTATTGCTATTGCTTTAGTTATTTTTTACATTTCATTTTGACTATTGCTTTAGTTATTTTTTAACTGAAATTCTACATATGCGTGTTCCAAACTATCAATCTGGCACCCAGACACAGCCAAGTAGAATGTTCAGTTAAAATTAGACACCAGACTGAATTTATTTTTGAAGGTAAAATTTTGTAAGTTCAAGATGAGTTGAAATAAATTAAATTTTAATGACTAAGATGATACTAAGCGTAAAGTTCAGTGGTCATTATTGAAATTAACAGTACTTTGGCACCTTTAAGCTTTTGTGATTCTACAATTTACAGCAAATCACCTCTCAAGATTTTCTTGTCCATTCTCCTCACCGACACTTTCCATTGAACTAGGATGGCCATGAATAATCTTCTATTCACCACTTCACCAGTATCTCACAAGCAACTCCTCTGCACATTCTCTTCATCATCAATAGATAAACTCAGCTACTCACCATCATCACCCCCTTTTCTTCACTTTCCTACTTTGCCCTCAAGAAAACCAAGAATTTCAAGAAGGTCCATCCTCCCCGCCCAATCCAAAGGCAGCAATTCAGCTGATGCCCCTGACCGCTTAATCTCAGCCATTACTTACTTTTACCCCTTTTTCGATGGCATACAGTATGGAAAATATGTCATTACACAGTTCAGTCCCTTTCAGACAGTTCTTCAACCCTTATTCCCAGCAATTAAAGTTTTCAAAAGCTTCCCTTTTAGTGGGTTTTTGGTTTTCTTGACCCTTTATTTCGTTGTTGTGAGGAACCGCAATTTCAGTAGGTATGTGAGGTTCAATACTATGCAGGCTATTGTTCTTGACGTGTTCTTGATTTTCCCTGATCTCTTGGAGAGAACTTTCAATCCAAGAGATGGAGTGGGCTTGGAATTGATGATGAGCTTGGATAATACTGTGTTCTTGTTCCTCTTGGTGTGCTTGATTTATGGCTCATCCTCTTGTTTGTTAGGTCAAATCCCCAGATTGCCCCTTGTTGCTGATGCTGCTGATAGGCAAGTTCTTTAACTGTGATGTTCATAAGTTTGAAGTAGTAGTTTATCATGGCATGAAAATTTGAGTCTAGTTCTGTATTCTAGACAAGGGAAGTAGATTGAGATGATCATTTTGTGGAATTCAGACATAACAGATTATTTGATGTTATCCTAGATTTTTTGATCATACCGTTGATTGATTGTGTTTAAATTATTTAAGTTAAATGTTCAACATGCGTTAAATCTGTCTTTGGACTCTTACCTTTGTTTGGTTTTCGAGTGTCCAAAGCTTGTTCTCGTCTGTAAATGTACTTGAGCATCTCTGCATATGGATGCTTATATGCTCTTGACAGTGGCTCTGAAAGAGTGAACACTTGAACTTATTGTGGGTTAAGCCATTTCATACCAATGGCTGTCATTTAGTTCGGAAAATGTGCATTAACTCGACTATGAGTGAAGCAGTTTCTCCTCGTTTTTGGATTTAGTTTGCTGATGTAAAGGTCAATTGTTTTTAGGGTTTTGCTGTTTCTACATTTGGCGAGGGGGCTGACAACCCCGGAGACACACGTAGCAAAACTCTTGTTTTGAATACACATTCAGCACGATGTCAAGCCAAGCCCCCTCCTAAGTCTGTATTATGTTTTGATTTGGTTATAAATAAAACATGCCACCAAGAGTGGTTTAATTTTTTTTTTTTTAAAAGGTTGGAATTGCACATTAGAAATGTAAAACTAGTTATTAGGTACCAAAGTTCTCTGCCAGTCATTTCGTGCTTCACGACTGATTGAGGTTATACTCAAATGGTACACAACATACTATCAAAGGGTTCACACTTTCACTTGGCGCGGTTTTTATTACTGGATCACTTCTCGAAGTAGTAATTTGGAAAGAGATAAGCCGATAAACTAGTAGTTGAACCATATCTGCTCCCTTGAGGGTAGAGTTGTTCTAAAGGTCCATTTGATAGGTAAAGATGAAAAAGAATTTCAATTCCTAGTTGGAAAATAAAAACCCAATAAATCCATAGGAATTCGTTTTTCGTGAAAATAAAGAAAATGTAGTTTAAAATGGTTGTACCTTGAAATTCAGTTTTCATTTCCACGTTGCAATCAAACGGTCAATGTGGAATTCGTTTTTCTCGGATGTAACATTTTTCATGTAATTCGTTACAATCAAACAGGGCCTAAGATAACCTCTATTTGTTTATCCTTTTTTTTTTTTTTTAAATCTAGATAGTTTCCCAAGTGTGAAAGTGAGGGCGCGGTTTTTATTACTGGATCACTTCTCAAAGTAGTAGTTTGGAAAGAGATAAGCCGATAAACTAGTAGTTGAACCATATCTGCTTCCTTGAGGGTAGAGTTGTTCTAAAGGTCCATTTGATAGGTAAAGATGAAAAGAAATTTGTTTATTCTTTTTTTTTTTTTTAGGTTGGGTTGGGTTCATTTTATGGTGATTTCATGATCTTCTCCGAGCATAGTGATTCGAGTTTCTTTATCTTTTGCGTGTGAGGTTCTGCACTTGATATTTCTCCCTTATCTTTAGGGCCCGGGGGATAATTCCCTCATGGACTACGCTATGGTAGGCTCATATTGGGCCTCGAAGCTCAACAATCAATTATCCAATTAGGGAAATTGTCACAAATAGTCAATGTTCTAAAAAGCGTAATGCGTTGCGAAGCGCCGTTGTCGAGAATCAAGAATCACAAGTTTAAGCGTGTCAATGCGGAGAAAAGGCGTCATAATGCGTTTCGTACTTTTAATATTATTTTAAATGCGTTTCGTATTTTTAATATTATTCTAATTATTTTTACGATATTAAATATATTTTTTACTATATCATAAAAAAAAATAGATTTTTTACCTTAAAAAAATAGATAATTAAAAAATGATAAATTCTTACATTTAATATAATACTATAATATTTGGCATCACTACAAGTAAAAAATACAGTGGATGAACATCAGCAAACTTCATTTCCTAATAGTAGACTAGACTACTAAACAAATTCAAAATACTTGGCATCACTACAACTTTTCCGAATGCAGCAGCGCAATGATATATCAGTATATGCAAAAACTTCAAGTTGTTGAAAAAACAAGTCTGAGGTGAATTTCAGACACTTCAGTTTTGTTAATGCAATTCTGTTGTGGCCATTAAATAAGTGTAAAGCTAGCTAAACATCCCAAAGTATTCTATCTCCAGGAGCATTGAATACATAATGAAGAGCCACAGTGAGCTCAATAACACCAAGGCTCGAACCAAGATGACCCCCAGTCTTTGAAACATTGAATATAACATTAGACCGCAATTCATCTGCAAGTTGTTTCAGTTCCTGGACCAAAGATAAGCATTAATTTCAGACGAATATATTAGAAAGATTTATTTACAGTCCAATAAAGAGAACAGATAGCTAGACCCATCACCACCACGATACTCATCATTGCTTTCAGGGAGAGAGCCCAACCATCAACACCAAGACCCAGATTTTGTCTCAATTGAGAGAAGTATTTAACAGTACGGCCACAGAAAATAAGTATTGAAAACATATATATGTAATATGGGGTGAGCCAATTACCTGATTAGCAAATCCCCAAAACAGCACAGAGATCACCATACTTCCCCAAAGTTCTGCCATGACATAGAACAAGGCAATAACGGAATTTCCGCAGCAGCAAGCTCTGAATCAGACGAGAATCAGTTGAAGAGAGTGTGAAGAGGTGTGGGCTGGCGAGAATCAATTGAAATAGAACTAGAAAAACTGAATCGAAAACCAGCAAGGTGAACTGGAATTCCATTATTCCAGTGCCTGGAGAGGAGAGAGAGAGAGAGAGAGAGAGACGAGAAGGTTCTCCAACCTCTAAATAGGGGGGAAAACCAACAACCTCTACCAAGAGCCCTTAGAGAGGAGGGAGAGAGAGAGAGGCGAGAAGGTCCTCCATTCTTCTAGCTTAGAGAGGAGAGACGATTATGCTAGCGTAATGCTTGCAGCTTGTTTGCATAGTAGTCAGTAACACAACCAATCCAACATCGGAATCCTACAGATGAAGCACAAGAAATTTTGCCTATAAATAAATGGGCCAAGAAAGGATTCACATGCTTCTTGGGCCTGTTGATTGGGTTGGAAGTTGTGAAGTTTATAATTAAATGTTTAAATCGAAGAATTGTTTAAAAAAAATAATAAAAATTTTAAAAAAAAAAAATTTTAAATGCAAAATGGGCACATTATTGCGCTTTTGCGCGCATTATTGCGGTCAACGCCTGTGTTGACCATGTTTTTACACGCATACGAGGTATGCGAAAGGTTTTGATTACGTCGGCGGCACGTTATGTCGCGTTTTAGAACACTGCAAATAGCACTAATTACAGTAAAAAAAAAAAAGTTTATCTGTCGTGTAGTTTTCACTCTCCTATTTAGACATTTCACACGAATTTGACTGTAATAGAACGAATTGAACTAAGATTAAACTAAAGCAATTTTTTAGCACCGTTCTAAGAAAATTGTCTACCGCAAACCCATGTTTTGTAGGTCGAGAATTGAGAAAAGAATAATATCCGGCCCTGTTTGATGTGTAGAATTTTCTATGGAAGTTGGAAATTATTTTCCACCTTTTTGGCTGTTTGATAGCTAACATTTTCTAGGCAATTCCTTTTCCAACTTCACCTGACACCATTTTCCACTTTTTTCCTTGAATTTGCTTTCCTCCGTTTTTGGTAGTTTTTCAGCCTTTTTTTTGTTTTTTTTTTGGCAATGGAAACAAATTCTATCTTCAATTGTAATTTATTTTTTGCTTTAATGGACAATTTTCATGTAAAACAAAATCAAACGAACACCAAATGATCCAAAATTTCAATATTTTTTACGTAGAAAATTATACTAATCAAATATAATTAATTGACAATTCTCAGAAAAAACAATTCTAGAAAATTCAATTTTTTGAAATTTATTTTTTTTCACTCAAATTTTACTTTTCCAATCAAACGGACCTTTCGTGTACTAACCTAGACCCAGTACAAGCCGTTCACACCTTTCGTCGGTGGATGCAACCAATTGCTAATTTTTAAATGCCAGCTGGCAAATGTTTGTATGTAGCCTAAGAAATTGAATGGGGCTGGGTCCCACTGAACAGCTCACTCCCATTGTAGAATCAATTAGGAGAAAAATGAGGCGAAGAGAGAATATATTATAATATACTTATTTGGTATTGTATTCTTTTCTTTCGTTAGTTGTCTTGCTTTTGCATCATTTTCTGCTTAACCTACGTTAGCTGTTTCCACCTTTTTCTCTCCATCTCGGAGCTCTTTATGCATTTAAGTCCGCATTTGGTTCAGTTAAAAATTTTATTAAAATATCACATATTTCTCGATCCACATATTTTCAATCACACCACATTGTATCGATTTCTTTAAAATAGCGATTTATTGAAGAATCCGTAGTTGAAATTAGGAGAGAGATGCATTTAGCCTAAAATGGAGACCAAACAAGGGCTTAGCATATATTTGGTAAAGATTTTTTAAATTTTATTTTTTCTCCAATTTATTTTTAATTGTACATTTTCATAATAAAATAATTTTACACGTGAACCTATAATTTTTTTTTATTTTATAATTACAATTTCTTTTAAAAAAAAAAGTTTTCACAAAAATCCTTTTCTTAAAAATCAATATCAAGCACGTCCAAAAAAGCACAAAAGTTAATGTCTTTAATCAAACGAAATTACAATACTAGATCCAAAAATAATATCAACATCATTGAAAATGACACGGCCAATTAATCCTTTGATTAATTGGAAACCACCCAGTGGCATTACCAGTAATATACTCAGAATCTCAAGTCATTTCTATAAACACACAGACTAAATTTCTCCTCCTTCCTTCAGATTCATCTTCACTCAGTTTTATCTGTATAGCAAAAACACAGAACCCCTTCTACTGCTTCCACGAAAAAAACTGTTTTAGTGACCAGAATGCAGCTCCGCCTCGCCGCCGTTGTGGCGGTCGTTGTTCTATTCTTCTCCGCCACCACCGACGCCCACAACATCACCCGCATCCTAGCTAAGTTCCCTGAGTTCTCAACCTTCAACCACTACTTAACCGAGACCCACCTGGCGGAGGATATAAACAACCGGGAAACAATCACCGTGTGCGCGGTGGACAATGCCGGAATGTCGGATCTACTAGACAAACACCTCCCTGTCAGCGGCATCAAGAACGTGTTGTCCCTTCACGTGCTCCTCGACTACTTCGACGCCAAGAAGCTCCACCAGATCACCAATGGCACTGCACTCGCCGCCACTATGTACCAGGCCACCGGTTCAGCCGCTGGATCCTCCGGCTTCGTCAACATTACCGATATGAAGGGAGGAAAAGTTGGCTTCTCCCCCAAGGACAACAGCGGCGTCATACATGCTACCTTCGTCAAATCAGTCCAAGCAATCCCCTATAACATCTCTGTCATTCAGATCTCCAACATATTGCCTTCTTACGAGGTTGAGGCGCCTACTCCAGCCCCCAGCCAGCAAAATCTCACAGCTATAATGTCTTCTCATGGCTGCAAAGTCTTCGCTGAAACTCTCCTAGCTAATCCTGCTGAAAAGACATACGAGGATGCTGTTGACGGTGGATTAACCATTTTCTGCCCTGGAGATGATGCCATGAAGAACTTTTTACCTAAATACAAGAATTTAACTGCTGCAGGGAAGCAAGGTCTGCTAGAATTTCACGGAATGCCGGTTTACCAGTCATTGTCAGGTTTAAAATCTAGTAACGGCCTTACCAACACACTGGCCACTGATGGTGCCAGTAAATATGATTTCACCGTACAGAATGATGGAACTGAAGTAACCTTGAAGACGAAGCTCGTTACTGCGAAAATCATCGATACTATAATCGATGAGCAGCCGTTGGCCATTTTTTCGCTGAATAAGGTTTTATTGCCGGAGGAGTTGTTCAAGTTAGCTCCGACGCCAGCTCCAGCACCAGCTCCTGAGGCCGATGCTGACGCTCCGGCACCATCCAAGAAAAAGCACAAGTCCCCACCGGCGCCGGCTGCTCCATCTGACTCGCCGGCGGACGCACCAGACGGGGATGCAGCGGATCAGACTGCGGACGGTAACGGATCCGTTGGATATAATGGAGGAAGATTTGTGGCTGTAATTTTGACTCTCTGGTTTGTATTTTTACAGCTGTAATTTATTCCAGTTTATTTTTTTTCTTTCCTTTTTGAGTCTTTTTTGGGTATATTTTCTCTTTTTATTCCCTTGTGAAATAAGTTAGCCCAGTTGTCTTTTTTTTTTTTTTTTTTAAATTAGTTTTTTAATTTTTTTATTTATTTTTACTTTTTAATTTTACTTTTTTTGT
>CAIGRT010127066.1:0-28081 GCA_903798405.1 Fraxinus platypoda
AAGCAACTAATCATCCTAATGGTGCTCAAATATTAAAACAATATACTAAAGCATAATTATAAAATCACAACGTAAAAATTAAACTAAAATCACATAGTCTTGAATTAAGCACTAAAAATTAATTAGTTTCATCATCCATCCAATACAAAGGAGTTTAGCCTAGCATGTTATTAAGATTAAACACATAGAAGTGGAACAACATCACCTATATATTTGATGAACGTGATTAATTTCAGTTTTTGTCGCGAACGTGGCCGGTTTTTCTTCTGCTTTCCTCCTCCAGCAGCCCAATGTGTGTATATATTCTCAAATTCAGCACTATGTTTTCTCACTTTCAACCCAATTTGCTGCCCAGTTTTCTGCTTTTCTCTTTTCTGTGCACATTTTTTGGCCTTGTATATGTATATATATAGAATATATAAAATTAAGCAACACATCTTCAGGGGTCCCTTTTTTTTTTTGTCCCCCAAGCTGCCGGCATCACTTCTCTATATATATTCTCTCTTTTTTCCACACTTCTCTATATATATTTCAGCCCCAATCTTATTTCTTCTGTTCACCAAAGCAGCTGGCCAATTTTGGAGTAAATATTTATATTTCAGCCCAATATATGCGTGAACATAAATCTGCTCGCCGTTCCCCTTTTTGTTCTCAATTTTCAGCGACAACTCTCTTCATTATTTTCTGCCGGCTCCCCCCTCTTCTTCCGTCTTCACGTGTATATATATATATATTTATATGCATATCAAACACCCTAGGCCACCATTGGTTTGGTCCATTTAGAATTCCGAAGGCCCAATTAGTTTTGTATTTCTCCAAGTCATCCAATCTTTCAAATTAATGCAATTTAGTCTTTCAACTTCTATAGTGTAGACTTTGATCCCCTTACCTTGGATTTTTCCATTTTTCGACACATTTTGCTTATTTTCTCCAATTCTTCAACTTTGGATTTTTCCCTTTTTCACTTTTCTTCTTCAATTCTTCATCAAACATTGAGTTTTACCTACAAGATACAATATAACACAATTTAGGTTGTATTTTTTTCAAAAGAACAATAAAATTGTATAGTTTCACGCCTCGAATAAGTGTAGAAAATACACTTATCAGTAGGCCCCGAAGAGGACGACCCAATCGCTATTTTCCCTTTCTTCACCAAAGGCTCCTCATTTTCCTCCCCTTCACCCGTAGGAGGGAGGTTTTTTCTAGCGCTCACCAGGTCCTAGGTTTGCTTTATATAAGCATCCAACGAGGTCTTCAACGCCCTCGCATCGGCAATCAGCCATTGAATAGTGGCGAAATCCGACTTCAAGGCCCTCTTATTTAGGAGGTCATATGCAAAAGAGCGCAAGTGTTAGGATTTCAATCTAATGAAATCATACTGAGAACTAGCAGTTTGAATACACCTTGGGCAGCCATTAAACCGTTGCTGATGAAGTGTTTATTCTTTTTTATGAGCTCATCGTACGATCAGCTATTGTATGAAAGCTGATAAATGATGCAAATGGTGTCGAAGTCCTCCATCGACAGCTTGGACCGAGGCAACGCACCCGCACAAATACAATAGTTAGAGGACGAATAGAACATATTAAACATAAAACCAATTTCTAAGGTACTCAATAAATGTTGAGAACTTTGTTGGAACCGTCAGAGGCGCCAAGGAGTCACCCTCCATTGTGTCCCACCTTCTGGAAACCTAACACCATGAGCTTTTCCAATCCTTTATTGAAGTCGACAGATCGACCATGAATGGAGTATAAGCCCCCTATGTCTTTAGGCAGTACCACCCCTTCATCTTATCACTCCTTCCCCGCGTGGTTACTTTGGGGATAAAGGGTTTGGAAAACATAAAATGGCATCTCCACCCCGTAAGAGGCTTCTCGTCATAACATCCACGATCCCACCATTTGGCTCCATGACTTTAGGTTCGGTTGGGTCGGAGCTAGACCATAGGATCTCAAAACAAAGCGGAAGAATGAATGGATAGGCAACCTAAACCTTGCTTTAAGAATAGCTTCATTCACCGCCACACAGCCAAGCCTGGGGTAGCGGCTCGCTCATCAACCTTGCCAAGTCACCAGTCCTGATCTTCGAGGGGTAATTAGAAGCCCCCCAATGAACAGAAATATCTACAGGGCTATCCGGCCTCTTTCAAATGTTTTCTCCCCCACTATAGCCCTAGACACCCTATCCGGACCCAACATGGTGGGTTCACTCAGCCTAGATACTACTAACTCACCCCCCATCACCTTGTCTAACATCTCATAAGTCATTTTTTCAAGAAACAAAAATGAAAAAGATGTTCCAAATGTTTTACCTGGAGTAACAAATGCTATTTTAAGTTAGTAGCTGGAAACTTTGGAACCACGTCGTAGTGCAAGAACTTCGTCGGAATCTTTGTGTTTACCTATGAAATTGTGATTTTGTTTTTGCCAAAAGTAAAAAGTTTGTACAATGTGGAAATATCCCTTTTATAGGCAGCCTCCATCAACCATCTCCATTGGATGAAATTTGGTCCCATCTAGGATGTCCATTGATTCATTGATCCTCGTCGTTGAGATCAAACCTAAAAAATGCTTAATGGCTGGGATATCACGTGTGTGACGCGTCTCCTTGAACCTCTACAACTGCCAGCCATGATTAGCAGTGACAGCCCAAGAAAAGCTTTTCTTAGGAGCAAGCGACGGTTCAGCCCTTTTCTTGGAAACATGCAACAACCTTCAAGTCATTGGCACGAATTCCAATGTAGAGCCTCGTCCTACAGTTAGGACACCACTTCTGCCACTCCATTTTTTATCAAAGCTGCTATCCTCCACTCTTCCTACAACTAGGACATCGCCTCTACTACTCCAGCTTCTATTAAAGCTGCTGCCCTCCAAAGCTTCGTCCTACAGCTAGGACATCACCTCTGCTACTCCAGCTTCTATCAAAGCTGCTACCCTCCAGAGTCTCGTCCTACAGCTAGGACATCGCCTCTGCTACTCCAACTTCTATCAAAGCTGCTACCCTCTAGATCCTTGTTCTACAGCTAGCACATTGCCTCTGCTACTTCAGCATTTATCAACACAACTACCTTCTAGAGCCTCATCCTACAACCAGGACATCGCCTCTGCTACTTTAAAAAGGACCATCTCTACTACAACCATACATAATTCTACGCATTATATGAATATCCATACCTGGACTTGGGGGACTGACGAGCACCTAACATTTAAACTTGTTTGAAAATTTGGTTCGTCCAACACAAAGTCCACGCATTATATAAATATCCATACATGGACTTGGGGCCTATTGTTACGCCTTTAATAACGAGTTGCTAGGTCATCAAAACAAGCCCACGCTCCGAGGCGCCAAAGTGTCGAAACAGCTAAAGTAATATAGTACGAGGCGAATATCAGAAGTGGATAGCGTCGGTATGAACGAGGATCGAGTCGCATGCTAGAAGACACACCTGCTGATGGCAGTCAATGCTTCGACATAAGATACGAATCTTTTAGGCAAATATATGTTCAAGATAAAATCTTATGACTGATGGATGTGACGTCTCTGGAATACACACCAATGTGTTAATTCGAATCCACAAACATTACATGTCCGCCCACCTATGGAGTGATAGATGGACGTCTATGAAGAGACGCTTCGACTAGCAGAGGAAGCCATGTGTTCTCCATCCAACGTTTCTTCTTTTGCCTCTTTCTCTATAAATACTTATGTTCTATGCATTTGTAAGAGAAAGTAACTTCACTATTAAGAATTCACCATTTCTTCTCCCCTCTTGAGATACTATAGAAATTCTGGCGGTTCCCGCTATCAGAATTAGTTGTTTACAATTATCGTCGACTAACTTAATTGTCTGAATGTTCGTGGTTGCTAACACCACCGCCGGAATGGCCACGGGCGACTGATCGTTTGTGCCATGTGTGCAGGGAGGAATATGCGTGAAGTTTCTTTCTGTTCGCCACGTGGAGGTCCATTTACCAGGATCAACACACTTTCAATAACGGAAATCAATATCGTGATAATAAAAAAATGATGGTCGTTATTTATTAACTAAAGTTATACTTATTCTTCATTAATAATTAATAATTGTGTGTGATGACTATCATTTATTTAACTAAAATCAAATTAAAGTTACTAATTGAAAATTGAACAAATTGAAATAGCTTTGCCCATGTTTGGTGTAGATTAAAATATAAGTCGAAATAAATAATATTTTATTCACATATTTCATAAGACCCCATGACTTTTCAACGTACCTTTCAATAACTTTTGTAAAAATTTACTGAAAGTTTGATTTTAATTTACACCATTAAGCTCATTTTCTAATTTTTTTCAATCACATATTATCTCAATAAAATATTTTTTCATACTCTTTAATCATAAATTCTTCGAAAAATACTGGTAAATTGGGTAAACGTATAATTACGCCAATGGAATATATTTCCAACAATCAACGGCGCCTCACCTGCCCCCTCTCAACCCCAACAAACATTAAGATGAGCACTAACCCACCATCAATCGTAATACCACTGCAAAGCTAATCACTCCAAAACCTAAATCCAAACACAAAACCAGTTGAGATTGAGGTGTCTGCACTCTAATTCGATCCATGAATATGATGAGAATGTTCTCTGCGATGCGAAGAAACCTCCACAACATGAAGAAAAGCTCACGCGTGGCGGATGAGATATGCCATCTTTATGTAAGAAATCTGTAACCGAATTTTGCACACAGCAACTTTGTTTGAAAATCCCTGCTCATCTTCCCCATTCTGCATTGCACGATCCGCAGTTTAAGCAAATTATGCACATAAGGTATTTGTTGAAACGTCTCGTCTACACGTAGGTTAAGCAGAATTTAGGCATACGAATATGGTTATTGGCAGTTTCCTTTTTGAATTGTTGATGGATTACTGTATTATGTATTTCATGGAAATTAAGGAGGTCACATTCTTCTGCTTTAATTTGCAAATTAGTACAAATTTCTTGAATTAGTCTAAGAAAATGATCTAGAATTTTATTATTATTATCTTGAAAAAAAAAAGGAGGTCTGAAAGACGGACACCGGACTCAAAATGTATGAATTATAAGCATTTTCGTAAAGTGTAATTATATTAGCACCACATATTTTAATAGTTACACCACCATTTTAATTTATTTTTTTCATTTACTTAAAATGGCCTTGAGTAAAATGACTTGATTAACACCACACTAAAATATATTCTTCGACATAAAATAATTTGTTTATAGACACCACAATCAAAACCATTATAGTGTCTCTGTATTCCTTTTATCTGTGGTGCATCGTTTACAGTGTTTTTGAGACCAAAAAACTTCCAAAATCCTTTCATACCATTTCAGACAATAATCTAGAGAGAAACCAAATGAGGAAGTGAGAGAATTGTTTTCTTGTTCAAGAAATAGGTTGGAGTTTTCCAACTCAGAACCTACAATATATATAAATATATATGTGTATATATAAAGGAAACACAAGTTTTGTTTTTGTTCTTTTGGGTCAATTTTTTGTTTTGCAGATCCTAATTTCAGTTAATTGGATCTTCAGTTTTTTCGATGGGTTTGTAGTGCAAAACTGATAATTTGTTAAGTGAGTGCTTTACTGGATTCAATTAATTATAGTTGGTTGCCCGGGAAGTCATGGTATTCTTAAAATCCTGGGCTTTGTTGGTTTTACAGTGTCTTGAAAGGGAATGTTCTTATAGCTTACTTGTAACTATTATCTTTGCCGATGGATTATTGAATTGGTGATTAAATTCTACAACCAAATGAGTCATTAGAATTGTTTTTTAACGTTTTGGTTGTTTAGCTTTTCATTCAAATTTTTATGCAGGAATAAGGGTGATCTCAATTTTATGGTTGTTGCCATGTCGAAGCGGAGACTACAAAATAATAAAATCAAGTGAAATGGCAAGATTTTTTAGGTTGTGCTATGAAATCTGACAATCAAGAAGAATGGGTTGAAAAAAGATGAGAAAAAGTGAGGAGTTATACTGGTTTTTTTCTTTATCTTTAGTTTTATTGGATGAAGACTATAATCGTAAATTTGTTGTGGTGTTTTTATTAAATACAGATTTTAATTGTGGTGTAATTATAATGTAGTGTGGTAAGTAAAATTTGTTGTGGTAATATAATTACCCAATGGTCAATCAACTTTTAAAATGTAAAATTTAGTCATGTTTACCCCCATTCACAGTAGGAAATTAGGGTTGATACAATTTGGGGAAAAATCTTATGAAATTGACGATCTTGGTGTGTATTGTACAATTTTGAGGACTTCGTGCTTGATACGTGTTGACCCCAAAAAATGAACTCAACAGATGCCGGGCCCACTCTTGCCACTTCAAGTGCGGTTCCAATGCATTCTTACCGGATTAGAATGGTATTCTGATTGAAATGGACGCATGAGGTGCTTTCCGAAAAGACAAAGATGTCCAGGCGCCGACGGTTTTCTTTGGTTACGATTACAGTTGCACCATCAACGAATGCCCGAACCGATTTTTCACAATACGTCTCTCTTGTCTTATGGAATATGTGGAAGGATAGATATGTGAATAACGAGTTTTGTATTGGAATCTTAACGTAGTCGGTTATTATGTATTTGAAAGCTTTTTAAGAACAAGACATGTAAACCTTCTTTGTATTGTTTCATTCATGAAAATGGTGGTACTGTCTATATTAGATCTTTTGATTACCTAAAAATTGCCCATCCCTTTATCATACGAATTGAGGCTATTTATACAACTCTGGTTGACGTGATGACCGTCGGATCAAAATCACATGGCAACATCCCCTACGCTAAAGCCTCACATCACCATCCTCTCTATACAATTAATGTTTGACAAAGGGTTTACCATCCTATTCGTAGGCTGACACACGACATACTTTATTACAAATATCACATCAATCGCTTTCATAAGATCTCCAAATCTGTCACCAGAAACAACATCGGCTTTAGCATGGGTCGGGTCGGTTTTGGTTCAAGGATCTCTGGTGTACTGGACCTCAGGCAACTTGAAAGAAACTCCACTCCAAGCCTAGGAGCTTCGGCGTTGCTGGACTTCGGTGAGCCTCTGCTCCTTTCTCTCTTTTTGAACTTCCAGCTGGCATCCTCCCTCGTGGGGACTTGTTGCTTACGTGGTCATCGTCGTGGTATCTGAGCTAGGACCTCGGACATGGGAGGGATAACATTAGTCCCCCAAATCTATGCGTGATTATTTATGTAATGCATGTACTTCAAGTGTTGTGTAATCCCTAGAAAGAAAGATGTTTAAATTCATGTAGACCTTCTTGTGGGAGTTGTCTGAGGTGGCCTGGTCGGTAAAGAATATTGTACTTCCGAGGTGACCTTTCCTCACTTGTTTGAATCGCCTTCATACGTTCGAGACGTCTTCTTAGAACCAAAGCTCATTCATTGGTTCGGAGGCTGATAAGGTCTAATGCTACAAATAGCCTCAGATTGATAGTTACGAGGGATTTGTTATTTTTCCAACAATTCTGAGAAATATGAGGCATCCCTAATCATAGGGCCTCAATGATTTGATGTCGTGGTAGATTTCCAAGAAAAACAGCTGGGACAGTACAACTTCCAACACATGCGGCCGTCAACTCAGTTAATTCGCAATGATGGCTATTCCCCCACGTTCATCTTCCTACCATAAACGCATAAAGGCGCGTGTATCAGACGTTCTAATCAAGGCCCTTGAAGTCGAAGCATCAGATGTGGTGAGTGGTTCTGATTGACTCTAGTAAACGGACGGTTGGATGTTTTGGACCAAGATCTAATGGCTAGGATTAAGTGGGTCTGTCTATAAAAGGCGAAGGTTTGAAGAAAGGGACTTTTTCACCTTTTTGCTCGAATCTCTCTCCACTCTTCAAGATTTTCGAATCTCCAAGTTCCTTCAAACTTTGGGTGTCCTTTCTAGTTGATTTTCTTCTCGCTCCCCGTCATTTCTGTGGTTCCCAGTATCTCTTTCTTCTTAATAAGTTTTTTGAGAAACTCGTAAGTACATTCCTTTTGTGTTTTGCAAAAAGTTATTTTAATGGCTTCTTCAGATCTTGTTGGGGGAAAGTAGACATTAGCGGGTTGGCGAGCGAGCTGGGTTTTTCTAACACAAATACTGCCGACCTTGCCAGGGCCGTCGAGGCTAGGAGGGGTGCTTCCGTTTCTGGGGGTAGTGATGGTGAAGACGACATGGTTTGGGGGCGGATAAAATTCCATCACTAGCAGACCCACCTTACCTGGCCAACCTTAGGGAAAAATACAGAATTCCCTTCGATATCGAACTCCTTTCCCCATCCCCCAATGAGCAAGCCTCTCGCCCTAGACCAGGCTGCGTCGCCATTAGTGAGTTTCTCTTGAAGAGGAGACTTCGTCTGCCTATTCATCCTTTTTTTCGAGTCGTTCTTAGGCTCTATGGCCTTGCCCCCACCCAACTTGTTCCAAACGCCCGGGCCCAATTAGTGGGCTCTTACTTCCTTTGGAAGGAGGCTTCACTAGGTGAAGACATGCCCTTGCATGTCTTCCAAACTATCTACCAGCCTCGATCTTTGGGGAAAGGGGATTCCCGAGGCTGGTACTCTTTATGTCCCTGGGGGTCCCAATCCCCCTTCGTCCAGGGCATTCCCACGTCCATTAAAGGGCGGAAAGAGACCTGGTTCTGAGTCAGGGGAAAGTGGCAGGAATGTAAGGGCGACCTCGTCCCCCACGTCAAAGTTCCAACATCTTATTCCGAACCTCGTGAGTGTATTTCTTTATTATTCACTTTATCGAACTGACGAAGCCTGATACTTACATTTGGTTGTGTTTGTCCTTGTATGGACAGTTGAGCGGTTTGAGTTTATCGACTTTGAGTGGCAGACCCTCTCCGAGGTGTACAAAAAGTCCTCTGACGCTCGCGACTTTGCTTATTCTAGCCCACTCGTCTTTACGAAGACTTTGGTTTAATGGCCAGACGATGTACGAGGCTTTCTTACCATTTTCAATTTTCTCTTCGTTGAACCCCTTTAACTTTGTTCATTTGTGTCCTTATAGACCACTTTGAGAAAAGGAGACATCCTACCCCCGACATGGCCACCATACTTACCGCCATGTCTACTATAGGCAAGGGCATGAAACCTTCGTCCGTTGGGGGAAAAAAGGTTAGAGATAATATTGAGAAGGTCAACAAGGAGGCTGATTCTCAGGGTGAGGGCCAACCCCCCGTATCTAACAAGGGGAAGAAGGTCATGGAGGAGGAGCCCAAGAAAAAGTTTTAGATCCTGACCCCCAATGGTGCGGGTGGCTCAAGGGACATCCCCCTCCCCGCTTTGAGGTCTCTGCGGGGGAAAAACTGTTGGGCAGTTCAATGGCTGCGCCTACGGGAGGTCAGAAAAGGGCAGCCGTCGTGGAGCCTTTGAGGCAAGTTCTCTCAAGGAAGACTAAGGTTCCCAGTGACTCCACCACCTCCGATGCCCCAAAAAGGAAAGCGGCTCTGGCTACCCGTACCGATGAGCTTGCATTTGAGGCCTTCGTTCTTCTTCCTCCAGAGGTTTAGACTACCACCTCCACATTTCATAAATACTGGACGGTTAAGTGGTAGCATTACATCGACCAAAATGACGCAGTGGACGTCTTTGAGACAATGGTGGCCCAAGCGGGGAGGTCTTTCGGTATGGCCATAGAGGCTGAAGCCCTCTTCAAAAGCCTTCAAAGTAAGAACCGAGGGTTTGCCAGCAAAGCTACCCAGGCTGAGGAGGTAGTCGCCAGGGCCAAGTCGGAGGTCGAGGACTTAAAGAAGGAAAAAGATGAGGAGTCGACGAAGCTTGCCTCTGCCTTGGCAGAGATTGAATCTTTAAAGAAGGAGGTCCACTTGTGCCAGAGCGAGGTGGCCTTAATGACCAAGCGGATGGAGACCTCTGATGCACATCAGAGAGATTGACTGTTGAGGCCCTGGGGAAGGCCAATGAGGAAAATTCTACCTTGAGGGGGAAGGTGGGGGAATTGACCTCCTAAGTTGCTGGCTTCATCGAAGAAGTTGAGAGCATCAGAAGTGATGTTGAGGCAGCAAGCAAAGATGCTAAAAAATATTTCCTGGCCAACTTCCACCTGATCGAGGCTTATCGATGATTTGGCATATACTGGAGAAAGTACGCTTATAATGAGGTTGTTGAATGGCTGGAGGAGCACGCCCAAGACTTCGACACTTCGAATTTGAGGGCCGAGTTCCTTGGTGATGACGAGGAAGAGCGAGAGCCTCAAACTCCTGCAGAAGGGCCCCAAGTGATTGAGCTTGATGGGGACAATGCAGAGGAGCACGCTATAGTACCTTTTGTGGCTCCCCAAGCCCCACCACTAGGCCTTCAGAACTTTTAATGTAATGATTTTGATTTCAATTAAGTGTAATGGCCTCGGCCTATCCATTGTAAACCTATTTCATTAAATGAATATCTGCTTCTTTTATTCAGTTGTCCAACTTCTATATTACCATCATTCTTTGCTTGACTCCGATGTGTTTATCAACTTTGATCTGACCCAGTTGTACTGACTTCTGATCGAACTTCAACTATAACTTAATAACATGAATTTTTTGAAGTAGTACATGATGATCAGCTTCATCAACCGTTTTCTAATTACCAACTAGTTTATCGAACCAGAACATAAGGTTGGGTAGGAGACTCTTAAAACTTTACCTTTGAACAGGATAATTATAGCAACCTCGACTTGTGATTATGTCACTTCAATTTTAGCAGACCTCCATAGGTTTGCCTTATGCCATAATTTAAGTTTTCAACACATAAAAAATTTTGATCACGTATCCCAAGGTCGTTAACTGTAGAACCTCAGGCCTTCTTAGAGCTTCTGACAACATAGGCTTTTAACATAGTGTTCTTTTAGGGCCTTCAGCTCTTGGAGCTTCGGATAACATGATCTCATAATTTCACGCTCCCTTGGAGCCTATTTGTTTATTTTGAGCTGAGGTTTTCTTAGAAGAAGTATGCAGAAAGGTTTACCTATCTCGATACTGTAGAGGCTCTTCGCCTTCAAGGTTTTTAGCCTTTATGAAATAATTTTGGGGCTTTTATCCTTTGTAAAATAGCGGTGAGGCTCTTAGCCTCCATGAAATAGTTTCGAGGCTCTTAGCCTTTCGGAGATGGTGTTGAGACTTAACTTACCACAATGACAAAGATTACATTTTATTGAATTCAAAACTGTTTATACAAGATATCTTACATCATTGATAGTACTTGCACAGATGTTCTGCGTTCCAAGGATGAGGTTGTGCCTTTCCTTCCATATCTTTGATCCTATAGGTTCCGGGCCGAACTTCTTCATATATATGGTATGGACCCTCCCAGTTGGGTCCAAAGGCCCTCGACCCATGTTCTTTGGAAGGTGGGAATACTCTTTGAAGTACCAATTCATTCAGCCTGAATGACTTCTTTTTCACTTTTGAGTTGTAGTACCTGATCATTTTCCTTTGGTACATGGCCATTTTGACTTGAGAATCATCCCTCCTTTCCTCGAGGAGGTCCAATCCACACTTTCTTATCTCATCATTGATTATTTCGTTGAAGTGTATTCGCCTGGGAGATGGAAGACCCACTTCGGCAGGACTCATAGCCTCAGCCCCATACGTCATAGAGAAAGGGGCCTCTCCTGTTGCAGTTTGGCTCGTGGTTCTGATTGCCCAAAGCACCTGAGGTAGCTCATCTACCCATGCCCCTTTTGACACATCAAGCTTCCTTTTCAGGGTGTACTTGATTATTTTATTCACAGCCTCAACCAGACCATTAGCCTGGGGATGATGTGGGAATGAGAAGTGCTTCTTGATAACCAACTCTTCACACATTTCCTTGACCTTCATGTTGTTGAATTTTTTACCATTATCGGTTACAATTGAATGAGGGATCCCGAACCTGCAGATGATGTTCTTCTAAAGGAACTTGTAAGTATTGGCTTCGATTATTTTTGCACGTGGTTCGGCCTCTACCCATTTCGTGAAATAATCAATTTTGGGAAGAGGTCCAATTAGGTCGATCCCCCACTTCGTAAATGGCCAGGGGCTAGAAACCAAACTCAATTCTTGTGAGGGTTGCTTTTGGATAGTGGCAAAACGCTGACATTTATCGCATCTTCTGACAAACTATTGATTATCCTTTTTCAAGATAGGCCAGTAGTATCCTTGTCTGAGTACTTTTTGTGCTAAGGACCATCCCCCGGCATGATTGCCGCAGACACCTTCATGGATTTCCCTGAGCACGTAGTCTGCCCGTTTCTCTCCGATTCACATTAGCAGGGGCAGTGAGAAGCCTCGCTTATACAATACATCATCCTGGAGGATGAAGTGGGCGGCTCTTCTCCTGAGTTTCTGAGCTTCTTCTTTCTCCAAGGGCAAGGTTTGATCCTTAGGGTAGGATATAATGGGCTTCATCCAAGAAGGGGTATCTTCTACCCACATTACCGTGCCACTGTCCTCTGTGGAGGGTCGGTGAGGTGCTCAATTGGAACTACAGTAAGTAGCTCGGAGTCTTTACTACTTGCCAACTTCGCTAGCGCGTCGCATGAACGTTATGGGATCGCAGGATCTGCATTAGCTCGAACTCTCGAACGACGGGATAAAGCTCATTACCTGTTTCAAGTAGGTTGCCATAGACTTGTCTCTGGCAGAAACGTTTCCATGCACTTGGCTGACGACGAGCTGAGAATCACTGCTGATTATAACTCTCTTCACTTGCAGATCTTTCGCCAGTCGTAGGCCAGCTAGGAGAGCATCATATTCTATGGTATTATTGGTTGCTTTGAATCTGAACCTCAAAGCTAAGGGACTATGAGGTACTGCACTTATTATGTCCTTCCGGGCTAACTAGGACGATTCCTGCTCCTGAACTGTGTCCCCTGACTACCCATCGATCGAGAGCCTCCAGATCTGGGGTTCCAGAGGTTCCATTTCCTCTTCAATTTCGGGGACATGGGTGAACTCTGCCACAAAATCAGTTAAGGCTTGTCCTTTGATAGCTGACCTTGGCTTGTAAGTGATATCGAATTCGCTGAGTTCCACATCCCATTTGAGTAACCTCCCCGAGGCATCTGGCTTCTGGAGCACTTGTTTGAGGGGATAATTAGTCAGCACGTGGATGCTGTGTGCCTGAAAGTAGGGCCTCAGCTTCCTCGAGGCAGTTACCAAGGACAGAGTCAGCTTCTCCATGTCGGGATATCAAGTTTCTGCTACTGCAAGCGCTTTGCTTACATAGTACACCGGTAGTTGATGGTTATTGTCTTCTCTTATCAGGACAGAACTTAGGGCTTCGGAGGTCACTGCTAAATATAAGTACAGTACCTCATGGTCCTTTGGCTTGGAGAGGAGATGTGTTTGGCCTAAGTGTTTCTTCAGTTCTTGCAAGGCCACCTCGCATTCTTCTGTCCATTGGAACTTGTTTCCTCATTTGAGAACTTTGAAGAAGGGTAGGCATTTGTCTGTTGCCTTGGAGATGAAGCGGTTCAAGGCTACAACTCGTCCAGTGAGGCTTTGCACCTCTTTTGGCTTTTGGGGAGACTTCATTTCCATCAATGCTTTGACCTTTTCAGGGTTTGATTCGATGCCTCTTTGGTTCACGATATAACCAAGGAATTTCACTGATGACACCCCAAATGCACATTTCAATGGATTAAGCTTCATTCGGTATTTTCATAGAATTTAGAATGTCTCGCCGAAGTGTCTGACGTGGTCCTCTGCCCTCAAACTTTTTACTAGCATATCGTTCATGTAGACCTCCATGGTCTTGCCAATGAGATCAGCAAACATCCTGTTAACCAACCTCTGGTATGGTGCCCCAACATTTTTTAATCCGAAAGGCATAGCCTTGTAGCAATAGAGTCCTTTGTTTGTGATGATGGAAGTATGTTCCTCATCTGGTAGAAATATGGGAATCTTATTGTACCCTGAGTAAGCATCCATGAAGCTAAGAAGTTTATGTCCGGCAGTTGAATCCATAAGTTGGTCTATCCTAGGAAGTGGGAAGCTATCATTGGGACATGCTTGGTTCAGATTTGAAAACTCTATGCACACCCTCCATTTCCCATCGTGTTTCTTCACCAATACCGGGTTTGAGACCCACTTCGGATATATGGATTCCCTTATGAAGCCGTTACTGATTAATTTCCCAACTTCATCTTTAAGGGCATCGTACCTTTCAGGGTTGAGGGCTCTTCTTTTCTGCCTATGAGCTGTAGCTTTTGGATTGATATTTAAGTGATGACAACTGACCTTAGGATCGATGCCTATCATATCGCCATGCTTCCAGGTGAAGACATCAAGGTTCTTGAACAAGAAATTTTTCAACTCCTCATTTACTTCAAGCAACAAATTGCTTTCCACTTGCAGACATTTTGATGGATCCATGGGGTCAGCTGGGAAGGTTTCCAGTTCCTCCATAGGGGCCGTTTGAGGCTCACAGTCGATAATGCGAGGATCCAGCTCCTCCAAGCAAGCTGCTTCTTCAATAGCCATCCCTTCTTCAGTGGGTTGTATGGTGCCGAAGATTCCTCCTTCTTCAGGAGTCTCGGCCATGATGACATCTTCCCCTTTTGCAGGGGCCATCCCTTGTTCAGGGAGGTCGTCCATGTCGATGTCAGCAAAGATAACGCTGATGGTTCTTGGTTCCGCTTTTCTCAGGGAATTGGAGTAGCATTATCTAGTTCCTCGTTGGTCGCCTCGTACTGTGGCAATGCCATTTTCAGTCGGGAACTTCATGCACAAGTGATGAATGGAGGTTATTGCCCATAATTCTTTCAAGGCGGGTCTTCCAAGCACCCCAAGGTAGGCGGATCGGTTGTCTACAACAAGGAATTCCATGAAGTGGCGGGCAATCAGAGGTTCTGTCCCCATCTCTATTGCTAAGGTGATTTTGCCTCTTGGGATGATGCTATCTCCAGTAAATCCATACAATGGGGAGTTCATCGGGGTCAGCTCATGATCAACTTTCATTTTGTCAAAAGTGGTGCCAAATATGATGTTGACAAAGCTTCCATTATCTACCAACATCCTTTTCAGACCGTTGCGGGCCACGAAAGCCCTCACCACTAGGGCGTCACAGTGTGGATAAAGAACCCCCATTGTATCTTCCTGTGTGAAGGTGATTGGGGGAGTGGATCTTTCAGTCGATGATTGGTTCACTAGATAGCTCGTAATGGCTGGGTTACTTGCTTCCCTGGCATAGGTCCTTTGAGAATTTCTAGACTCCTCACCCACATGAGGACCTCCGATGATTGTATCGATCTCCCTGACGGGCTCCTGTTCGCCGTTAAGTGGAGGGCTTCGCCTTTGCCTCTGGCCCTCCCTGTGCCTTTCAGCGTCATTTTCCCTTCATCTTATAGGATAGTCCTTGATAGGCTGACACTGTTCATTGTTTATAGGCTGCAGGTTCGGCTTATATGGAGCATTCCTTAGGGGACGCCTCCCTCCTGCCTGGTTTTGGATGTGGGAATTTCTTACGACGTCCCAACAGTTCTCCGTACGGTGTCCATGTGATTGATGATAGGAGCAGTAGTTGGGTGCTTCGTCCCTATTTCTAGGTTCAGTACCTCGCCTCTTACCTCATCCCTTTTGCTGATGCGCTGGATAAGGTCGACGTTGGTACGTTACAGTACCAGGATTTATCTCCTCATAGTCTAAGGTCGGTACTGCATTGAGTGTTGCTGCAGTAAGCTCCTATCTGTGGTTCAATGGGGCCTGATGGTCCATCAGGTGAGAAGTTGGGCCTTTCACTCTTTGCATTTGAGGAGGTGAGAGGCCCTGACTCACCCTATTTCTATGATCATTTAGTTCTTCGTTGAGAATTTCTCGCCTTATCATTTCCAATAGGGCATCGTAGGTGGTGGGATCTTTGTTTTGCACATCTCTCCAAAAGAGAGAGTTCATGTCTAACCCTCATCTTAAAGCGGTCAGTGCCTCTTTATCCGTAACTTGTACGCAGTAGGTCATTTCATCCGTGAAGATGGACAAGAAGCTTTTTAGCATTTCTTCCCGTTGCTGTCGTATATCTTGAAGTCGTTGGATAGGCATTTCCCCTTCTTTGCTGGTTGCGAAGCGTTTTAGAAACGTCTTCTTCATGCCTGGCGAACTTCGGATACCTCCCTCAGGAAGCCTCATGTACCAGACTTCGGCACCTCCACTTAGCGTTAAGTGGGAAGCCCTGCACTTCATTGCTGGGGTGGTCCCCTTCAAATTCGTATGAGTCTTGTAGTTGTTCATATGTTTCGAGGGGTCACCTCTCCCATCGTACTTAGGGATTTTAGGGAGTGCGAAGTGATTCAGCATGGGAGCATTTCTGATTGCGTCTGAGAAGGGAGAGTGTTCATTGGTCAGAGGACCTCTGGGGCCATTCTGAATCTTCTTTCTCCCCTCTTTGGGGCTGAGGTGGTGGTGGAGAAGTTCCTACGCCCTTTCTAGCCTGGTTTCTCATTTTCCGCCTATTTCTAGGGAGACGGACGGGAGGCTCTTCCGACACATCGGTTGACTTTCATGTTGGTGAGATTCCTGCTGCCTATCTCTAGGCATTTGAGGTGGAGGGTGAGCAGACCTATTTCTAGGCATTTGAGGTGAACGATCCTGCCTACCTCTAGGCACCCCGTAACTTATCCTATCAAAAACACTTCCCGATCTCTGAGGTCGGCTTTCAGGTTCGTAATTTGGAGGGAAATTGAATGGAGCCTCATAGGGCCTTTCCGAGGTGTAGTTCACCGATGTTTCCATCACGGCTTCTTTTCTTCGTGTAGCCTCCACTCCAACATGCGAATGTCCAACCATTTGACTCTGGACCTCCTCCTCCTCCTGATAATATCCTTGTGCCTCGGGAAAGATGTTTTCTGGGGTAGTATATGGAGGAGCATACCCTCATTGTCCTTGCATGTTCGTTAACATCTCTTGCATGGCTATGTTCTGCTGAGTTATGTTCCTCATGTTGGCGGCCATGGTGGCCACCATGGTGGCCATTTCCCTTGTGAGTCTTGCAGCGACCCCGCCTCCACATCTGGATCCTCGTCTGCGCGAGGGGGGTCGTGGTCGAGCAGTTGGGGCAGCTCGCGAGGGTTCCCCTTCTTCAGGGTATTCTCTTGTCCTTCTTGGAGCATTTTCATCGGTTGAACTCATCTCTCAATGACCTTTCCTTTATTCAAGGATTCTGAGTTTCTTTCCAATCCTTTTTCAAATAAACTCTTTTTTCAAGGATAAGAACTTACTTTACTCCAAACTTTTGAATATAGCCCGGCTTTCTCCCCACGCGTGTTCGTGGTTAAATGTGTGATTTTCCACAGACGGCGCCAATCTGTTGACCCCAAAAAATTAACTCAACAGATATCGGGCCCACTCACGCCAAGTCAAGTACGATTTCGGCGCGTTCCAACCGGAATGATGATGGTAGCACGAAGAAGATGGACGCGGGAGGTACTTTGCGGTGAGAAACAGAAATGTTCAAGCTCCGACAGGTAGAACAAAGGCAACTGAGCTAACAACAATTGCCGGCCGAAAACTAAATCAATCTATGTAATCACAAAGTAGGAATATGTGGAAGGATAGATAAAATGTTCATATGTTTTTTTCTCAGAGTTCATCTATTGTGAATATCCCGTCCTTTTTTCTTTTCTTCTTCATACAAATTGAAGCTATTTATACAACTTCGATTGATGCCACGACCGTTGGATCAAAATCACACGGCAGCATCCTCTATGTTAAAGCCTCACGTCACCGTCCTATCTATGCAATTAATGTTTTGCAGAGGGCGGGCCATTCTATTCTTAGGCTGACACATTGATATTCTGACACACTTTATTACAAATATCACATGAATCACTTCTAAGAGATCTTCAAATCCATTACAAGGGACAGCATCGGCTTTATGAACCTCGAACGAGTTGAGAGAGCCTCAGATGGGCCTGGGCCTCGTCTTTGGTTAGGTGCTTCAAATTGGACTTCGTTGCAGTGTGATAACCTCGAGTATTTTTGTTGATGACCTCGGCCCACTTGTCTTCCTCGGCGTGTCTGACCTACTGGGTCTCTTTTGAGTTGCTGACTATTTTCAGCTGGCATCTGGTCCCACGTGGGCCTGTTTACTTACGTGGCGTCCTTATACAACCTCAAATATGGGGGGATAACACTCATTAACACTTAATTATAATCATTGGTCAAGACTTTAGCCTAATAAATCGTAAAAAGTTATACTCTAAAAGTGCATATTTTATAAGCATATAGAAAAAGCCTAAAATTCCACAACTATAAATCATTTATTTAAAAAACTGTAAGCTAAATATACCAAATTGCAAAATGGAGAGTATGGAATGTTTCAATAAAAGAAAAGACACTTCAAGATTTATATTTAATAGTGGAAGATTATCAAAGGTACTACAATATATGATTGATTTAAGTCTATCATTTAGAAAGTGCACACATTTATTTATTTAAATGTAATCTAACACGGGCATGAGTTAAACCCCTCTTCAACAACTTAATAATTCCAAATTGACAAGGGCCGTAAGAAAATATACATCGTTGTGTTTTAAGAGATAAGTGTTCTTGTACTATCTTTGTGCATTGGTTAAACATTTGTAACATTTTGTTGCCATTTTGGGCTATTTAGTGCAATCAAGCATAATGTAATTTATTGAATGCTCAATGGGGGATGGAGGAGTTGAAAGTGGTCGCAAAACCTCCGAGGCTTAGGCAGAAAGAAATAGCTTGTGTTGAATCTTTTAATTTCTGTACTTTTATTTTCTGTAAGATCGTTTATTATTGCTTCTCAAAGCTAATATCTTGTGAACTTGGTCCTCAGTGGTATCAGAACCATTACTGAGGAGCAAGATACCTGGATATTGGAGAAACTGGTTGATCTGCAATAGATCTGAAATTTTTGGAACTACTGTCAAGCAAAATTGAAAGAAAACAAGTTTTTCAATCTCGTTGGGTGAGATCTTTTAATTTTTGTAAAGTTTACATTTCAAAAATTAACTTTTCAAAAACTAGGGTTTCTTGATTTTCCCTTGATTTACCGTGCACAATAACCCTCTTGAGATTAATCTTTGTCCAATGCTCCTACAAGACCTTGGGAATCTGAGATAAATTAAGCAAGGGTGTGCACCTCGAGGATCTTGAATGAGGAATCTCTGAAACATAGTATTGTGATATCTGTTATTGTGTTTTCTTTTAAGTTTTGATATGCATGTTCTCTATGTGTGCTTGATATTTGTGAAATCTTGTTTTACCAAGTGTATTATTGTGATTTGTGATTGACATCAATCTGTATTCTTACTGTTCTTTGCAAATATGTGAAAATTATCTTAAATCTGTGAGTTATACTTGCTTATAATATGGCTTCTACTAAGTGTGAAGTTAGTCAGTTTGATAGAAAATGTGATTTCAATATGTGGAGTAAAAAAAATGAAGGCGATTTTAATGCAAATGAGACGTTTTAGGGCTCTAGATGATAGTTGGCCTGCTGATTGACTTCTGCAAAGAAAATTGAATTTGAAGAAGTTACTGGAGCACTATTTTCTTGTGCTTGTCTAAAAATGTGATAAAAAGTATTGGTGAAACAAAAACTGCTTCTGAATTGTGGACTAAATTTCATGCTAAATATGTGATCAAAACTACTCCCAACATATGTTTCCTATTGAAATAATTCTTTTATTTTAAAATGGTTTCTTAGTTGATTTGGATGAGAACTTAAACAAATTTACAAAACTTACCCAAGACTTAGCCAATGAAAAACTTTCAAAAGATCATATGGCTATAGACTTGTTAAGCTCCATTAGTGACTGACTTAAAGACATCAAGGTTGCTCTAGAGTATAGTAGGGAAAACTTACCACTGATATTATAATTAATTCCTTAAGAAATAAGGATTTAGATATGAAAGCTGATTTTAATAATAGTCAAAATGGAGATAATTTTTAGTAAAAGAAAAAGTTTTTGGTAAATCAAATTATCACTCTAATCTTTTATTAAAAATAAAAATAAGTTGAGTGATAAGAATAAGTCCAAAAATAAGGTTAAAGGCAAGAAGTGTTATTACTGTAGGAAGTTGGGTCATTTTGTTAAAGATTGTTTTAAGAAAAAAAATGATTCAAAAGAAAAGATGTTTGATTATGAGAGTAATGCTTTAGTGTATAATAAAGCTAAACCTAAAATTGGTCTTGTCCTTGTTAATGTAGAATAGCAATTGAGTGATGAATTGATACTTGACTCGGCTTGTTTCTTCCATATGTGCCCAAATAAAAATTGTTTTCTTGATTTTGAAAAAACTGTTGGAGGACAGGTTATAATGAGAAATAATATTACCTGTAAAGTTAAAAGAATATGTATAATAAAATTGTTATTGGAATACTTACATGTTGATTTGTGGGATCCTGCTGTTGTGTGCACCTTGTCTAGTTTCAGATATTATTTGCTGATCATTGATGATTTTTCAAAGAAAATGTCTTTTTAAAAAACAAAGATGAGACTTTCTCCGTTTTTAGAGATTGGAAAACTAAAGTGGAAAACTAAAGTGGAAAATCAAACTAATCACAAAATAAAAATTTTAAGGACCGGCAATGGTTTGAAATTTTACAATCATGAATATAATATGTTTTTGCAAAGACCATAGTATTTAAGACATAGAACTGTTACATATACTCCCCAAAAAAAATGGAATAGTTAAAAGAATGAATATGACTTTATTAAACAAAGTTCAATGTAAGCTTTTAAGTTCTGGTTTGTCTAAACTGTTTTGGGGGTAAAACTATTAAAACAGCTGCATATCTTATTAATAGAAGTCCTACTAGTGTTTTAAATTTTGAAGTACTTGAATCTGTTTAATCTAATAATCCTGTGAATTATTCTCACTTGAAAGTATTTGGTTGTGCGGCATATGTTCATCAAAACATCGGTAGATTAAAACCTAAATCATTTAAATGCGTTTTCTTGGGCTATGATGAAAATGTTAAAGGCTACAGATTATGTATAAAATGTAAAAAGGGGTATAGAGTAATTATTAGAAAATATGTTATTTTTAATTAATCTTTAATGCCGTGTGTAGAAAGAAAAGAAAATGTATTAACTGATAAAGATGTTCAAATTGAAATGGAGTCTTCTCACATTGAGCAAGATGCCCATGTACCTGTAGTAGATGAAACTGGTCCTAAAGAAAATATTTCTATACCAGAAACTAAAAATGATCAAGAAGTTGATCAAACTGACCAATCTAATCATACTACTCTTCCTCTTTATGAGTATTAACTCACAACAGATAGGGAGAGGAGGCAAGTCAGTCCTTATACTAGATTTGAAAGTGATAATTTTGTTTCTTTATTTACTTATCAAGAGCAGTTTGAAAATGAGCCAAACTCCTATGAGGATGCCATTAAGTGTAAAGAAAGTAAAAATTGGATAGTTGACATGGAAGATGAAATGTCTTTACTTCTTAAAAAGAGAACTTGGAAACTTGTTAACGTGCCTAAATGGTAGAAATTGATTGATTGTAAGTGGATTTATAAAGTAAAATATAACCCCATCAAATCTAGATACCTAGATCTGGAAATATTATCATTTCATTCTCTTTTTAAAATCATAATTATGGAAAACGATTAATTTTTTTTTTTTTGACATAATAAATATCAACGACTTATTATTTTAAAATAATTTGTATTTAATAAAATATAGAACAATTAAATCTAAATGTTAACTTTAACTATAAAACAACGAATTCAACATTTAAATATGATAGTACTGAGTCTATGTCACTACAAATCGTCATCTCGAATCATCTTGCATTCATTATCTGAAAATGGAAAGGAATAAAGTGGGATAAGCTAATGCCCAGCAAGCAAACAGCATGCATATGATGCATACTTATGATATGCATATGAATTACTTTAAAATAAAGTGTTTTTCATTATGAATCCACTTTTCTTCCATTTCTTTAAAAACTTAACATTGTCATTGTGAACCCACTTGATGCATCGCCTAGCCAATCAAAATGCAGCCATCAATTATTATTCGGAACATGGTCGAGTCCTACCGGTAGTTTCGAAAAGCGGTTAACATTATCATTATCATTGAAATTTTGAACATTGAACATTGGTCGGGTACGCCGGTCCTGCACGCCTTATTTCTGACTCACACCTTTTATAGCATAGACGTACATTTCGTAACAAAATATTCAGGATACATTTCTTTAAAAACATTCTTTGAAAACTTTTATTTCTTGAAACTTCATGTATGCTTATGGATGCATTGACACGTATCAATATGCAACGAGAAACAGAAACATTAATGGTATAAAACATAATAATCAAATATCATGTTAACATAAGGACAAATACGATAACACATTTATACATTTAACCATATGATATACGCATAAAAAAAACGAGAGGATGTTTATTTACCTAGAGTTCTTAGCAATTTATTTTAAGAATGGTTAGTGGAAATGTCCCTAATTACCCACGAAGTCAATATGCCAAAAGTCCTACTTCATTACCATTTATTTAGTCCATACCATTGTCTTACTAAACTAAATAAGTTTATTATTTATTTATATTAAAATGAAAATTGTAAATAAAACTGTCAATAACTATCAAAAATAAAAGCGATGTGTTCAAATAAAGAAAACACTCTTAGCTCATTGAGTATTGTAGTAAAATAAGTGATTAAAGAAAAGAAACTGTTGGAGAAAACCCCGATCAATTGCAAAATGAATCATTGAATTAATTATGTCATGTTACGCCAACTTTCATTTACAAAAGGCATCATTCAAGACTTTAGACAAAGTGCATGATATGAACATTTTAATAGCATGAGCCCAACTAAAATACCATTTTAGAATTTTCTTATAACTTAAAAGGAAGAACTAAATTCTTAACTTCCAGGACTAGTCACAAGCTAACATTAAAATGTTGGTGATATAAGAAACGATGAAATTAGCTCACAAATGAAAATGTCGGATTCACATAGAATATTATGATATCATTAACACCTAAAAGAGTAAATCTTTTTATTACATTTCGACTAGACATAAGAGGAATAAAATAATATTAATAAAACTTCCATTCATTTTATTATTCTCACAACTTAGAGGGAATGCATCCCAAAAAGGCAATTGAGGATAATAAACTCATACATGTAATAGAACCCGACCTATGTAAATAAAAGTAAGATCTCAATTCATGATATAAACCTTTAAAGTTGAATTTGACAAAATTCATTGGACTTGCTTTATCATGAAACATGAATTCTACTACAAAATTAATACAAGATTGAAAAGAATTTTTTTTAATACCTTAAACCTTAAATGCAAACTCTTCATTCAGGTAAGGTGACCCAAGCAGAAGAAAATGGAGTAATTCTTTTTTAATATCAATCCGTTTTGGAGGCATAAAGGAAAATTCTTTTTACCTTACTAGTTTTTGCCCGTACGATTTACGGGTTTGGTTATGTTGTAGGTAGTGTTAGCAGTTTAAATGGGTTGAGTTATCTTCTGTTGAAGTATTTATAACATACTGTTGCAGGTTAATACTAAAAACATCAGAATTTTTCAACTTGATTTCCTTTTCTCGCAGCTAGTCTACATTATGTTTCTTTCTGGATAGTGTATGAAATTGTTGTAAAAGATAAATGTTTTGGCTTCTGTTACTACCAAATTGTGAGCTAAGAAATATGTACGGTCACATACTGAAACAGGAAAGGAAATAAAATCCACAATTAAGATTGCAGGCAAATGAAGGTAGCCACTATTAAGCAAAATACTACCCCGCTATTATGCACCAAAGGCATCTGCTTTGCATGAAACATACCTGGGCATTGTCGTTTAGATTAATTTCATGATGGTGCTCCATTGTTACAACCTTATCTCAAGTTGCAGCCCATTGAATCAATGAGAATGTAGAAATTATTCATTAAAGCAGATATCAACGGCAATCTTGCGTCTATATGAAGTCATTCTGTCTGTAGAAACTACTTCTATTAGGTAGCCTAGAATGAAGCACTCTATGTATTTGAGTAAAAAAAACTCCACAGTTTGGCCTACGGAAGAAATAGTTTAACGTTTAATGTAATGAGTATGATAAATGTACAATTTTATGAAGTAGGGAACGAAATATTATAGTGAGAAGTAAATGTTTTACATACTTTCCCATTATTTAGAGAATGTTGATATGGTATGATGTCTATCTCCATTGTTATGTTCGTATTTTTCTTCACGTAGCGTCTGTAGTAAGCAAATTTCGAAGACATCAATAATCCTATCGTTAAATCAACAACTGCATTTGAATGTGCCTTGATTTCTTCTGATGTATGAGTGTTGTTGCTGCAGTCGTATATTTGAACTTTCCATTCGGGAATATTCACAAAAATTAGATACCATGTGTTGCCTGGGTATGAACATGAAATTAATAGGTACTTACACTTTATCCATGGACGTCCGGCTGTTGGCAAATTGCCATTTATGTATTGTTGTAAGATGGGTAAATTTTTTGCTTCTCTAATGGTATTCGCATCCCGAATGTGTACTTGGACCATCATATGTTGAGTACACTCTGATTCGTAGTTGAAGTCTAAGATTGCATATTCTTTTGAAATTGTGGTCGAATCGTCGTTGATGAGTCGCCGCAATAATGTTAACTCTAGATTAAGACTCTAATAGAAAAAGTAGATATAAATGAAATATATTATGTATGGAATTTAATGTAGTATGGGGTATGAATATTACGAACCACAATGGTTATATTTTGGCTTGTGTCCATGATAGCCTTTAGGAAGTCTCTTCCGTGCATGTTGTTACAATGGTCATCCCACAATGCGCTGCATAAGGTAGTTTCATTTAGATCGAAAGGAGTAAGATTAAAATAATGCTTTGTAATATAATGAAATAGAAATCGATTGGTTACCTTGATTTATTTTTTACTATACACTTTCTAACTTATTTGTATCTGTCCATGGAATAGTCTTCCAAATGATAAGTTGTTGGTGGTGTTGAAGATTGTACCTTTTTTCCTTTCATTTTTCTTTCTGTTGCTGGTGTTGGAACATTTTTAGTTTGGTGAGACGTTGATGTATGTTGTACAATATGGCTCATATGGGCAGGAGCATCTTCATGAAGAGAACCTATAATAGCTTTCATGTTTGATTTTCATGTAGACAACTTGTCCAGGACATTGATATTATGTTCGTCAATATAAGCTCGTACTGAACTTAAACTATTATCTACATGATTTTGCATGGTAGAATGGATTGTTTGGTAGTTTTCTTCTTGCCATTGTCGTTGTTGTTCGAAAAATGGTTTTGGTTGTCAAGAAGAATTTGGTAATTTGAATTGTCCTTAGGGTGCATTCTAGATTGCATTTCTTCATAGTGGTCTTGTTCCCATTTCTGATGTTGATCAAACAATTCTTTCTGTTGCTGAAGAATTGTTTCATACTGATGTTCTTGTCTATTTGATTGTTCAGGAATGGTTGTTCTCAATCCTCTGCATAACCCAGATACATCTGCTACAATGGTTGTTTTCAAGTTGTTGCATAACTCAGATACATCTGATAAGATATGCTGCCTTTGCGTATTCATCAGTTGTTCCATTTCCTCTCTAGTAACATAAGTGGAGCTCATAGGAGTAGAACTTGAGGCATTTGGAACTGAAGTATTACAAGTAGTTGGTATGTTATCCGTGTGGGGAAATTGTTGTGGTATACTGTTTAATTCTCCGTTGACAATGCTGTCGAGTATGTGATGGAGGTTGTCTTTCGGCAATGAAAGATTTACATATCACATTGTTTGTAATTCCTCTTGTGTTGGTTGTAATACTGCAACTACTTGAATCTGTAATTATAGTAAAATATGTAAATAATTTGGTAAGAATTATTTTTAGAAAGAAAAAAAAATAAAGAAATCTGTAATGTTATGTGATTAGGAATGTAATCAAATAGTTAAAGTACCTCGTGTGTGGCCAAAAATTGTCTAATTGTATTTTCTGTCACGATTGTATTTGGCTTCATGTATTTGGCTTCCACCTGTGCATCCTTGGTGTTTGTAGTGTTCTATATCTAGGTCGGCCAAATTTTCGTCCAACTTGTGGGAATGCTTCGTATATCCAGTACTGATATAATTGAACATATATATATTAGATATGTAATATTTATACAAGTAAATGGAATTATATATAGAGTAGTGAGAATAAGAAAATAGAATAAACGTATCTGGAATGTCATTGGATATCAATGTAATGAATACTTCGATTCTGTTTGTTCATTCTGTTGCATTCTATGTACTCTTTCTAGATGAGACGCTTGTAATGAATTTAATAAAACAACATATGCTTTACGGCCCCATGGATATGCAAGGAAAGCATCAATGTTCTCAATCGTGCTCAAAGTTTTGTGATCAATATATCAGCCAGTAGGTTTTAGAATGCATTCAATGAGCATGACCAGCCCTAGTTTTAATTTGTCTTCTTGATGTTCACAAAGGTGAAATGTTTCAGAAAGTGTTGTCATTCTTATTTTTTTGTGACCATTGGAGTATTGATTCCGAAGTCGATCGTTGGTAAAGTCGAGGTTCGTAGATACCTCGTGGCAAGGTAAACCTGTTATGAGACAAAACTCTTGCAGACTCAAGCGGGCTAATTGGTCATTTAATTTTACCCAAACTTCATTATTTTTGCCACAGTTGACAAGGCGCAAATAAACTCATGAATTATCTTACTACTGAATTGTTGTTCGCCTTCACTTTTCTGGAGAATACTATATATAAATCCGTGGAAGTTACTACACATTAAATATGATTGTTGATCTGAATTGATAAGTTCTATGGAATCTTTAAGGTACTGGTGATTTGGATATTGTGTTATGGTAGCAAAATACCATTGATTTGGTGAAAGTATATATTCCAAAGACATCTGCATGAAGGATGCAAAGAACCCAATTTAGTTAAGAAGCACGTATAGAAGGCAAAATTATATTTGAAGTCGTTGAGTGTAAACCTATTGTGTAAATATTTTGGTTTCTTCAACTGTATTATGTCAAAACATAAAGTAATGATCCATTTTTTTTAGTTTTACATATGATAATTTTAATTCTGAAACAATTACATATGTAGATGTAGAGTAATATACTTAATATGCAAATTAGTTACTGAAATCCCTATGAGAAATGTAATTAATTTTCATGAATCTTTACTACAATCAAGCTGAATTATACCACTTAACTATTGAAAATTAGATGGACCTAACATAAAACAAACCTCAAATTTAACATCCAAAGAAAGCAAATAATATTTTGTCTACAAGGTAGTGTAGTTGTACCTTTTCGAAAGTAGTCGTGAGAGTTGATGCGGAGGTGAGATTGTTTTTTATTATTATTTTTTTTTTTACTTTTTTTTTGTTGTTGTTGAATTCTAGAGAAGAAGATGAATGATGGTGTGGGGAAATTGGTGTGAGTAAATGAGAAGAGATGAATGATGGCATGGGAAAATTGGTATAAGTAAATGAGAAGATTAATGAATTTGTAGGGAAGTTGGTGGAAGTAAATGAGAAGAGATGAATAGTGTAGGTAGGTGGAAAGTAAATGGATAAGGGGGATAGGTGAGAAATTATTTTTCAGTGGTAATATTATTATTGTTTATATTAAGAAAATTATTTAATTTTAAGCTTGGTAAAAATTGTTTATAGTTAAGTAGGTATTATAGTTTATTTTTTCCGTTTAAATTGTGTAATGATTATTAATTATTAGATTTTTTTATTTTTGGTTCTTTAATTGGCTAGTGTACGTGAAATTTATTTATTAGAGTTTTTTTTTTAAATTGTTTTTAATCTCCGGGCAGCATCGAGTGTATGGAGAACGACTCCGTCTTGAACGGGGAGGTACAATTTTCGTTCATAGATTTACAGTGGGATGAGTACATAGGTAGTGTGGATATAGTATTTAAATAAATAAATTTAAATAATTGAAGGTGAATAAATAGCTGAAAATTGGCTACTTATTGTAACACCCTGAGTTCAGTGAACCCGAAATGCCACGTTACCCTCATTTGTCTTGACTTAAATAAAAGGATTTGCGGAAATAACTAAATTTTA
>CAIGRT010127089.1:0-12034 GCA_903798405.1 Fraxinus platypoda
AAGTGGAGGAGTTGTGCTACTATTATAGAAAATTTTTATCTGTAAAAATATCAGATCACACACATGGGGGTGGGTCCCATTTTTTGTAATAATATTTTATTCACATGGGGCCCACCCCATGTGAGTATATGTAAAATTTACATAACAAATAGTTCTGTAAAAGGAGTAAAATCCTTATTATTTTCTTGTACTGAATACTTGTTAATTAACTAATCTTAATGAGTCAATGTCATTGGTTGGTAGGTGGGGTGGCTGTTAGGTGTGAAACAGTGGATTCTGCCATCGCCAATATAATAAAGCATTTGATAATTTTGCCTCCACATTCCATACCGACACAAGAGGTAGGGTCTACGGGAGTCCACTTGGTTGTTGCTATCTTCATTTGTATATGATAAATGTCTCGTTTTTGAGTTTAAAGATGAATGTTAGTGCGCAGGATTGATTTGTCATGAATCCATTTCAAAGTCGCATTTAAATAATTATTTGATAATGATTTATTTTAATTTATTTAAACACGATATAAAATCTAGTTAACAAAATGGCCTTGAAATGTTGCACTCGACATATTGTAATTAGTCTGATACAAAACAAGTCATACGTGGTAGATATAAATTATTATTGTTAGTCGAGAAAGTTGAACTATTGGTCTTTTACTCTATTTTTTTTTACTAGTAAGTGGATCTTCAATTTTTTTTTTTTTTTTAAATGTACAAGTTAATGGTTGTTTAATTTGTAATGGCTGAAATAATTCTAATTTCCGAAAAATTGGATCGAAAACCATCTCAACCTATTTTGAACCCATACATGGGTCAGTTCACTTCGTCGGGGTTGACAGTGCCAAGGTTGATTTTTCATGGGAAAATTACCCAAACCTTACATCTTACATATAAAGTACACTATTCAAAAATAAGGAGGATTATTTTTTAATTCATAAATTAGGTGTTAATTATGATTTATTAAATCTGTTTAAATTCTATCTGATTAAGTAATGAAAATAACATCATTTACATTAATAATGGGAGAGAAGATTTTTCCGGAAACACAATTTCCATTCTCTCTCTCTCTATACTTGTTTATCTAAGCCCCTGTTTACACCCATTTTGGAGAAAAAATAAATTGTGGAATAGTGATTGGTGGAAGAATGTATGGTTGAAAAGTAATGAGAATTTTTGGAATTATGTGTAGTATTATTTTATTGATAGAATGTGTTATTGAAATGAAGAAATAGAAAAAAAAAATAAGAATGAGAAGAAAATGGGTGTCAAACGGGGGCTAAATCTCTCTAACTTTCTCTCTCTCCCAGAAAATTCCATCATTTACATTACTTTTTCTAGAAACACAATTTCCACTCTCCCTATACTCTCTCTCTCTCTCTCTCTCTCCAAATCATGCGACCCGTTATATAGCAAACGTACGATAATCAGTGTTTTTGGAATTATTGGAGATGGTGGTGGTTGATTGTAGTGCAAGTGATGGTGCATTACAGGTGGTGGTACTAGTAGTGATAGTGGTGCATTACAGGTGGTAGTGATGGTGGTGCGTTGGAGGATGAGGTGGTGGTGGGAGTTCCTCGTTCAATCTATCGACTAGCTTGCTGTTTTGGGTTGTTGTGGTAATGGGTTATAGTGCTGGCATGTGGTGCGTGTGAATTTATTTGCGGTGACCCTCTATGATTAAGTTTGCATTAATTATCGATTGTAACCAAGTATGTGTTAATTGTGACCCATTGTGACTGTATGTATTGTTGTGTTGGTTTGTGGTGTGTGGGTTTTTTTGTGGTGACCATGACTAAGTCTGTGTCAATTGTGACTTGTTGTGATCAAGTCTATGATAATTGTGACCGATTGTGAATGTGTGTGATCGTAGTACTCAAAATGTTGCAACCACCTCACCGCCATCACCACTACACAGATCAACTCCAACGTACCTTCATCTCCTACAACACACTATTATCGCCACTGCATAAATCTGTTTTCTAAACACAATTACCACCACACCATCGCCACCACCATGCTTGTCAAGTCTAACTCTCCAACATCACCTGCAATGCATCACCATCACCAGCGCCCCACCATCTCTTCATAAGGGATCTCAATATGATTGCTTTCATTTTGTGCTTATATATATATATATACACACACACATAGAATTTTTATTTATAGAGAGAGAGTTTGCATTTGAAGAGAGGGTGTATGTTTCTGAGAGTGTGTGTGTTCAAAAAAAAATCTTTACAATTCGATGGTGGGTTGTATTGGGGTGGAATGGGATGTGATGGGATGGGTGGTTAGGGGAGAAAATATGAGTCAGTGAGGATAGAAAAATGCTGTTTGTACAGCATTCCTTTGACAACAAATGTCATAGCCCCCTCACAAATGTGGGGCTCGTGAATTTTTTATTCCGTGTGGGGCCCCCTCTCATGTGAGGGGGCTGTGAAACTTGCTGTCAAACTTGCTGTGACTGTAGCACAGCTCGTGAGGATAATGTATGCCATAGTTGTATATTATATATTATTATATTGTGTTTACCCTCTGAATTTTAAAATTATTTGTTAAGATTGTTAATTATGAAATGTGTTTCTTATAATANACTTGCTGTGACTGTAGCACAGCTCGTGAGGATAATGTATGCCATAGTTGTATATTATATATTATTATATTGTGTTTACCCTCTGAATTTTAAAATTATTTGTTAAGATTGTTAATTATGAAATGTGTTTCTTATAATATAGTAGTTATGTATTTTTATCATTTTTCATCCCAATGATCCATTAGCACCGGCCTACTCTATTCGATTTATTGAAAAATGTATTATGACTAGTAAATTTTACTAATAAGGTGTTTTTAATATTTCTCAAATATCTTAAAGATGTAATTTGCAAATATATCGATGAGAACTTGTAGTTCTTTTTTCAATTATAGATTAAAAAAAAAAACAAAAACAAATAAGCCGAGTCCTACCTAGCCAGTCCGCAATATTCATGGGTTTGCGTGATGGTCAAACTCGAGATTTAGAAGACACCTATACGCATGTAGATCAATCTAGGTCGATGTTTGGCTCCATTAAATTTTAATTCATTTTTTTCTTCTTTCATCAATCATACATTCTATTAATAAAATAATATTATACATAAAATAAAAAATTCTCTTTACATTTTAACCACACATTTTCGAAAAAGTACTATTTTAAAATCATTTTTTTTCAGTTAATGGAGCTCAAAAAAAGGCTACATCAAATCATTTATTTTAACTAGCCTATTAAGGGTCACATAATAAACAATGTATAAAATTTCAAATCAATAATTGGCTCTAAGGTCCCATATTGAAATTATAGGGAGTAAATTATATACATGATTGTGAGTTAAGCAATATATGCTGCTAGATTTTAATTTAAGTCAAAATTGAAAACTAATTTTAATTACATATTTTATGATAATCGTAACTTTTTAACCACATATTTCATCAATTTTTTTTTCAAAATTTATTAAAAATTTGATTTTGATCACCACCAAACAGGTGTATAGATGTTAGCTTATAATATTAAGTTGGTTAAGGTTTTATCATAATCATTAATTAGCACGTGTACTTAATACCAGGGCGTAATAGTAATTTTCTAGCATTCAGAAGAAACTGATGATTTGTACAAAATTCCATGAATCTTCCTTTATGGAGATCATCTTCAACTCATGACAATCATGAGTTGTTTTGCATGCTAGAAAATTAGCCAACCCCTTATGTGAGTTGTCGGTGGGGTTCACCATTATGGAGATCATCTTCAACTCATGACAATCATGAGTTGTTCTGCATGCTAGAAAATTACCCAACCCCTCATGTGAGTTGTCGGTGAACCCCCACCCTGTATATGCTGAACAACTCGACAATCATTGATTTGTTGAAGTACCAAAATGCACAAACTATAATTGTTTTTTTCGAAGAAGCTAATTATAAGTTTTTCTCAAACAAAGATATCATGTTCATTATTAAGATTGTCGAGTGAAATATGTTTATCACAGACAACTACATTGTTCACCAACATTCGTACAAATTAATATCGACACGAAGCCTGAAATACACATCCCCTTCGAAAGCATCAGTCATCAAAGTGGCAATCCCTCGAGCCATGAAAAAGTCACCAGTTCCACCAATAACAGATATGTCCCTAGTCTTGTTAATCAATGGATCAGCCCCAGCAAAGTTCAAGGTTCCAACATGCTTAGTAGAATTGAACAAAAATGAGAATCCGAGCCATGCACCGTATATACTTCTCTGATCGTAGAAGTACATCCCTTGTGCCCGACCCACCGGTGGTGAATGCAAATTGTTGTCTAAGGTAATGGGATCGTCGAACACAACTAGATCTCCAAAATTAAATGGTTGCGCCATGGCAGTCTTGTTGCCCCATGCCGGAGACCCAACTATGGCAGCAGTTGCATTGTTGTAATTATTCCCTTTGAAAAGTATGTCGTGAAAATAGAACACAAAATGGTTGCAAGGCTGGCGAGGGCGGGGCTTTTGGCCGTAGGTGGCGGAGGAGGTGGAGGAGAGGAAGCAAAGGAAAAGAGCTACAATTTGTGCTTTGGAGACCATAATTGGTTAAATACAAGTGGGGAGGAGACTAGTGTTAATTTAGTGTTTACTCTAGTCTCATTATATAGGGTCAGATCTTGGGGTGGCCAGGGTTGGTGAATGATTGTAGCTTTATGTGAATTGAAAAACTCATTAAATAAAGTGGACCATCTTTTATTTTTTAATCTCAATAGATCAATAATTAATGAGAGATTAAACGAAGATGCTTTCATACATCTCTTTCGAGACTCTATTAGAAATATATTAGATTAGTCTTATTTGTTATATACATATACGTATACACATCATCGTGTAAATTTAGAAATAAACCACTTGGGTATTGTAATACAAATTTTAGTTAATCTCTCATTGATTCTTGATCAATTTGAAAATAATAATAATTCTCCGCACATCGTCTTTCTTTTTCAAGCTTGTCGGATCATACCTCTTAAACATCGTATAATATAGGTAGACACGCTGATTATTACTTTCAAATTGGCTAATTGCATATTTAGCTATATATGCAGAAAAATTACTTATAAGTAAATAAGTAAGTTCTAATAAATAACTTTTTATTGATCAAATTTGGAAATAAGTGAAATAAGTTGCTCACGTCAAAATTATTTTCAATTTATCGTCAAAATAAGTAACCTATTTATTTATCACTAAGAAAAAGTTATCTAAAAATACATAAAAATAAAAATTTACTAAAAAAATAAAGTTAAGTTACTCTTAATATTAGCCAAACACTTGGAAGTACTAAAAGTCTAGATCACATGAGGTAGACGGAGGTAGGTGCAGTCACTCTTGAAGTCAATCATGGCGTTCCCTTCAAATTGTTTTGTGGATAAAGAGCATACAGATGCTGCTGGTTTTTTCACGACCCCACACATCCATAGAAAAATAAATAAATTAAAGGGCGGACTTTGACGTCAATTTTGAGTGAAATTTGTTTGTTTATTTTGAAAGACTTGATTTGTGTTCTCCTCTATGAGATTATCGAAATTATATATTTACTTGTTAAAAAATGATGTTCAGGTGAATGAAAAATTGGAGCTCAAAGTGATGTATTGGAAGATGTTTTGTGTTGAATGGAAACTAGTTTAAAGTTATCCTTATATAAGAAAATTGATAAAGACAATGACCACTTTAGAAATGTGTAATCATGTTTAGCATAGATGCTCTCTCCAAGCACGCGTCCAGGGGGGTGCAAATCATAGACTGAAATATGCTCCAAATTTTGAACTTGTGTGCGAGAGCGACCTACATACATGAATGAACCAAAAATTGACTCTTAAAAATGTTCAAGTCTTGCCTTTATTTTAAAGATAGAACTCACTTTATGTCCATTTTAAAAAGTGACTCTTTAACAAGTTGAAGAACGTACTTTATATCCATTTGGCTCTAAAAATTAAGAGAACATTAATTTCTATTAGAATTTTTTTTGAAATAAACCCATTAATATTTTGAATGAGAACCATGGCTATTATGATATTAGTCGAAGAGAAACTTACCTGAAATCATGTTTTTTAAGTTTTATTTCCGATGGTCACGTGATTGTATATGCTTAAGTCACAATTAGATTATGACACAATCAAACATTATATCAAGTCACAATCGCACAATTTATATGTCACAATAATTTATTAGAATTGGTCACATTCACATACTATCTGATTTTTGAAAGATTTTTTTCGCAAATTTGTTAGTTTTGAAATTGTATTCTTAAACTATTGTAATTATAAAGAATTTTCTTGATCGTGTTTTGGTCCCGTATGTTTTTGTTAGGGCTAGTTCCTAGCAGACTATAGTTTTCATCCTCAATTATTGCTTTTTCTAGAATATAATCGTCCTTCTTTATTTTTTTGAAAAAAATTCTTCTAATCGCATACCACGTTTATTAATACTTTAATTTTTTGAGTTCAAAAATAATTTAATTTTTTTAAAAATAGAATATTGCACAAATTGAAAACATAAATCACAATCATGTATATCATTTTTCTGTTTTACTAGAAACAATAATATTTTTCATAATTAAAAATGATGCTAATAGACTTAAAAAAAGATGTGATCCTCATATGTGGACCAAACATACGTTCAATCTGAATCTGAGCCCCATTTCAAATTGGGATAATCTGAAATTGGAGCCACCCTTGCCCACTCAATAGTATAAAGTGATGGTATATTTTGCTTGCAAAAAGGAGGAAAAAGAAAAAGTGGTGGTATTTTTGGAAAATAAATATGGTATCGTGTTCGAAGAATGTTTTGTAACGTTTATAATTAAAACTTAGAAAAACCACTTAGTTCAAAATTACAAAAGACGAAAGAGGTTGGCGATTGATAAGTCTAGTTTTTACACTTATTCAGAGCCTTTAACTTTTATAGTTTTGCACTAAATAGTCCTTGCTAGGTCTAATTTGTGTTAATTTTCTTTTATGTTTAGGATGGATTAAAGGAGGGACGTGACTGAGCCAAGCGTAGAGAAATATATGGAGAGCAATTGAAAAGGCAGAGGACTAAATTGGGAGCTGGTTAAAGTTCAAGGACTCAATTGGCAGGTAATAAGAAGTTCAGGGGCCTTCATGCAAATTCTAGAATAAAAATGTTGTGAGGCGGCCTGAAACTTGCATTCCTTAACCGTTATCACTAATTAATTAATTTATGAACGGTAACGAGTTGAAAGATGAGTTACTTGTTTAGATCAAATAGTAAAAGTTGGCAATTTATATATAATATGGAGATACACTTCTAAAATTATTGTGGTCGTCAATGAATTTCTTGGTGAGATGCGATTAATTAAGTAGAATTGAATTTCCGTGGAGAGGTATTTAATTAAATTTGAAAAGTTCAACCGAATACTCATATTAGTATTTTTCACGACTTCGTATGATAAATCAAGGGCATAATTAAGGTGAAATCATAATCTTAGCATATTTTTCTCATCATTCTAATCAATATTGTCAACTACTTAGTTAATCATAGCTTAATTTTATCTATAAAATATAATAGCAAACAATTTACTTGTTAATTTTTTTATTTATTTAAATAAATAGTAGGACTAATGTAGGTCAATAATTGGTAATATGAACAACACTATATGTACAGAAAAAAAACCAGAAATCATACAGAAAACACACATGGGGGTGAGTATCTGTAGAATTTCTGGAAAAAAAAATTATGTACAATTAGAAAATTTCTTGGTAATATAGTTCTCGTGAGAACAGTATTCGAACATTTTAAATACATTTAACTACGAATTTGACGATAATGGTCCCTTGCCTTGCCTTATCATTTCTTAGTCACAAAGTAGGCATTATTTTTCAGCCAATGGAGATACTATTCCTCTTGTTTCCATTACATTCCCCGCTTAATTCATGTTCGGGTAGAAATTTGCGAGCATAAGAAATACTTATGTTGTGTCATTAGAGAAAACAACAAAAAAATTAATGATACTATCATTGAATATAAATTTGTTAAGTTTTAAGGTGAGAATGCGAACTTTTCCGTTCAGTGTATTACTAAAGCTGCTAAGAAAAGTAGTTCAAACCCTTATATATTAATCTATGTTTCGGTAATTAACCAATGTGGTGCCCCACAAAATGATGCTTTATTTTTAGCAGATCAATCTTGAAGTTCATTTATTTATTTGAGTCTTAATTATATCGATTTGTTCATTTTGAGTTTAATGAACTCTGATATCATATTAAGTTCTTATTTGTCATCCATAAAATTTTTTTAAAAAATATTGTTTTGAATAGTAATTTTTGGAGAATGTGTGGTTAAAAAGTAAAGATTTTTTTTGAATTTATGTGTAAAATATTTAGCCCCTGTGTGGTCTGGATTAAAATCTGATTTTAATTCAAGTCAAAGTCAAACAATCAATATTAACCACATATTTCGTGGGCCCCACAACTTTTTAACTACACATTTCAAAAACTTCTATCACAATCTACTAAAAATCTAATTTTAATCCCCACTAAACACCCTATTTATTGTGTGAATTTATGGTTGAAAGTGAGTATAAAAAATAATTTAAAGTAAAGTAAAGGATGTCAAACATGGGCTAAGATTTATCTTAAAATGTCAACTTTGTTAAAATGATTGTAGCTCAAATTTTTATATATTGGTCTATATTTGAATATTTAATCGATGTGAAATTTATCCCTTAATTTAATCTCTTTGGCCACGATGAAACCACTAGTTCCAACACCTCCTACTACCATAGGGTCTTGAGTTTTCTGCTGTAGAGGGTCTGATCTCGTGATGTTCATAGTCCCTTTATACTCACTAGAGTTCAATGTCATTATAATCATTCTTCTTGTCATAGAAATAGAAGCCTTGAACTCGTGCTACCGGAGGTGAGAGAAGGTGGCCGTTTTTAGTACATGTTTGATAAAGTTTTTTGTAGATTATAAGTTGTGAATTTTGTGGAATGTATTGATAAAAAGTGGATAAGTGATGTGAGTCATATGGAATGTAAAATACAAATGATGTTTGACCATTTTATAAGCTTGAAAAAACTTATCAAACATATTCGTCATGGGATCTCGAAAATGACCATCACATCAAAGTTGAAATCAGATTGAGTACTTTTTGTTATTTTGGCAGACGTTGCATTATCAAGATCTGTAACACTGAATAGATTGTCGTGGTAATAGAGAACAATTTTGCTTGCATGGTTCATCTGCTTTTTGTGTCTTGGAATTGCTAGAAACACAAAAGAATATTGGGAGAAAGAGAAGACCCCAACCAAGATTTCTTGACAAGCTCTATCATTGGTAAGGATTTTCAAGTAATTAGATTTTTTCCTAGACTACTCGATGCTGCGTGTTTTATTAATTTAATAAATAAATAAATAAATAAAGCACAACTTAAGAGATGGCTAGGTCTGATTTCCGATAAAGTAAGCTTACAAAGAATTATAGAATAAAAAAATGACTAGTAGAACTCGATCATATTTCATGTCATCATATGCATAGCTAGTTGGATTATGGTAGGCTAGTGGTCACAGTCTGAACTAACCTCCGATGATTCCAGCGTCTGACCATATTTCAAAACCAGATAGTCCAATAAATAATCTATTTCTCCATTTGAATAAATATCCCCAGTGATTTTGGATATAAAGATACAGTTGCTGTCTTGACATCATAACTCGTAATTGTCGTTGACAGAGCCTTGGTGCTCGATCTATTGGAAGCAGAGTGAGGAGTTGCGTAGTTGTGAAAGAAACACGTCTTATTAGTTATATAGACAGAGAAACCTCAATTAGACGGTCGTCTTTTTGTATAAGGTTGTCCAACAGTGACGAACCCCATAAAGGGTTAGTTCCATTGCTAAACAAAGTTTTGAACCATACTTTTTGGAGACTTAAAAACTCTCTGTTACCAAACTTTCAAAATGTATCAGTAGGGCTAAATATTAATATCCATTTAGGCAAATATGTCCCTGCTCAGTTGCTTATCTTATTGGATTATTGAAGAATAAGGTTTATCCTATATATAGATAAATATAATATAATCTTATCATGTTTTTATGCTTAGATACTGTTGATGTTAGAAGTCAGCCAGTAATTCCTGTCAATGTTTGCACCTAAAATTAGTAAAAATGACCTGTAAAAATATAGGTTGTTCAGTAAGATCGAATACTACAAACTCGGGGTGTGTTTGTGAAGAGATCAAGGATTGAAGAAGCTATTTTATTTTATTGAATCTCAATTGATTACAAAATGAAGAACAACACCGGTATATATAATATGCACCGGACAAAACAAACATAACAGACTAATAAAGATCTATCGAATAATTGCATGTGAGGTCCTGAGGAATATAAAATGTGAACATTGAGTACTTAATTTTATATCCCCCCCTCAAGTGGGACATTGATGGAAGTCCATCAATGCCAACTTGGACAGTAAGAACCTAAATTGCGGAGCAAGTAGTGACTTGGTGAAAACATCGGCAATCTGGTCATTAGTAGAGACATGACGGGGAAGAACAAAACCCAGCTTGAATTGATTTCGAACAATGTGACAATCTATATCAAGATGTTTAGTCCACTCATGAAAAACGGGATTGGCACAAATGTGAAGAGCTGTATGGTTGTCGCACCAAAGGGGAATCGGAAGAGGAACAGAAATATGGAAATCTTGTAAAATGAATCCACTGTGATTTCAATTTATGTTTCACATTTGTGCATGCAGGGTGGGCGGGGACAACGCATGATGCACGCATACTGGCACGGGCGATACATAGTCCTGAAATTGATTTTCCACATCCTGCACCGGGAAAATATTATCTTGTCGACTCTGGCTTTGCCCACAGACCTGGGTACATGGCTCCGTATAAAGGGTCAGATATATTGTATCATTTTCAGCAGTTCTACGACGATCAGACGGGTCGGAGACGAGAGTTTCGAAACGCGAGGGAAAAATTTAATTTTAGGCATTCGTCATGCAGGAACGTAATAGAGCGGGCATTTGGTGTGTGGAAAAATCGGTGGAAAATTCTTGATCGTATGCCAAGTTACAATTTCAAAGTGCAGACTGCGGTTGTATTAGCTACCATGGGTATACACAACTACCTTCGACGTGCCGAAGTTGACGACGAGGCGTTCGAAAATGTGGAATTGGATCCGGACGCGGCGGAGGTAGAACTTCCAGATGAGCAGGAAGAAGCCGCTGGCGAAATGAATGCACCACAAAGGCAACGCAATGAGTGGGATAGATTTCGAGATTACTTGGCTCAATATCAGTAAGCGTGTTTGTATAACAACGTTGTTAGTGTACAATAATGTTGTCCATTTAATTTTGAAATTACTACTGCTCATTTTAATTTCGTTTTTCTTTTGCCTTGCGAATTGGAAACTGAGAAAATAAAAAAAAACAAAAACAAAAAAGCAATTTTTCGTGACAGTACATACGCGCGGGAATTATGCAAATGAAGAAAAAAAAAAGATATTAAACGGACACTAGTTTTCACGTGAATTTCGAAAAGGAGAAAAAAATATAAAATAAAATCCAGTAGTAATACTTCCCGGTAGCTTCACTTCTCTCCCTGTGGCTTCCATTCATCAAATGAAAAGTGGGCCCCACACCACTCTTATTTGAGGTGAGAGAAAGAAGATGTGAGAATAGTCAAAAGCTGCACATGTTTGTCCCTTTTGCAAAACTGGTGATTTGAGGTGAGAGAATGTGGTAGACAAATTGCACATGTAGGGTAAAAGGGTAATTTTTTGTTCAAAACCTGTAGAACACGTGAAATGGTTGCAGCAGGTGGGACCACTGATTTGATTGGAAAATTGATTTTCGATTCTGAGAAGTTCTCCCAGACACTCGCATAATATGAGTGGAAGAATGTATTTTGGAATAGTAGATTGATGGAGAATGTGTGGTTGAAAAAGAAGGAAAAATTATTGATATGATAAAAAATATTATTTTATTGAAGAATGTGTGGTTGAAAATGAATAGAAGAATG
>CAIGRT010127115.1:0-10338 GCA_903798405.1 Fraxinus platypoda
ATCCAAATATTTAAAGATAGACTGGTTCTATGTTCATTTTGTGGTCAGACAAAGTAGCCCGTTAATAACGTATGTTGCATTTGAATTATTTCTTGAGCACAACATATCCATATTAGAAAGTAAAATTTAAAGCTAAAATAATTAATATATAAATATTTAAAGCCAAAACCATAATATTCTAGTTGTGAAAATAATAATGTAAACGAGTTTGCTCCCTGGAAGATTCTAGAACAATGGCTAATGAAATGAAATTACAAAATATACCTCCTTTTTCTAAAAAAAAAAAAATTTAATATGTCTTATTTTTATTTTTTATGATAACTACCTTTAGGCCATCTCCAACACATTTCATTAAAATGGTTCAACTTCCACATAAATGGTGCAAATTTCCACCATCATGTTTAGTTATCTCCAATTCATTCTATCAAATTAATGTTACAACAAATCGACAGTGTTTTCTTTATTTTATTATTTTTAATGTTATTAACATTTGCTTTATTTCAAAAATTATTTAATTACAAATTATATTATCACTAAAGTTGCTAAAATAAAAATTACATTTAATTAACTAAAATATTGAATTTATTAATAAATTAAAAAAAATATTACACTTATACCACAATCAAAAAATATTACATTTAACATCACAATATAAAAATAATAATAGAATTAAAATAAATATAAATTAAATTAAATCATTAAATAATAACTAAAATTTGTTGTAGTATAAAATGAAGAAAAAAAAATACTCTATAAATTACACCTATTGAAGAGTGTTGCACTAAATTGCATCAATTGGTGTAAAAATATGAAGTTTTGTTAGAGGAAATTTTTCACTAATTTAACGTTTTACACCAAATTGGAGTAAAGATTGGAGAATGGAGATGCCCTTAGAGTCGAAACTTCAATCAAATTTACCCTATTCTAATTAAACCTCAATTTTAAAACCTTTACTACCCGTCACCTTTTTTTCCAAAGACCAACACATCACCGTCACCTCTCATCGCCTCGCAAACACCAATCAACAACCACCACCACCACCACACCACCACCAACCCAAACCATTGAATTGCCTCCGCGGCTCCGTCATTATAACTCCATCATGCAATCAAGGACGGAGCCAGAAATATTGTCTAATGAGAGCAAAATTTAATCAAAGTCGGACTTTGAGATTTCGACCGTGTATTTAATGAAGGTAAAAATATAAAACAATCAGTTACAGAGTTCCACATAATTTTAACGGAAGTCCACGGAATGACAGATATAGTGCTATTTTTTTATTTTTTTTTTCAACGAGTTTTTCACAACAATCAGTTAGGCCGGAAACCACATTCAATTTTGCACAATGACAGAAATATAGCTGAAAACAAAAATCAGTAACCAAAATTCCACAAGTGCCCAAAAGAATGATGTACAAAATTGAAGCAAAAATAACAGTAAAACGAAGACAAAAAAGTAAATTACTTACCCTATTGCTGCGGCGGTGGCGAAAACGTTGAAGTAAAGGAAGTTGATGAAATTGAACATGACGATCATCCGCGTAAATTGGAAGTTTCACGTTTGCCTTCTTGCTTGGAGTCTAATTGCGAGAGCCGTGAGCGAGAGAGATAAAGGTAGGTTTTGAATTTGGGGAATTGGGCTGGGTGTTATAATTTTTAGTGAAAATTACATCTCGCTCTACTTTTAAAGATCAATATTCTAAAATCAAGGTGAAGGTTTCATTATACAAAAATCAGATATTAATTTAATTACTATAAATCAATATTTTAATATTAATAATAATATTATAAATTAATTTATATATACACCCTTTACCCTATCTACACCATTCAAATCCTAAAATTATTTTTTCTTTCTTCTCTTCTCCATTCTCTCTTCACCACCCGTCTCTCTACCCTCAAACAGCCGTCGTCGCCGCCAAGATGCCATTGCAGCAACCCCGTTTGATATGAGTGTCACTGCTGCAACAGCGAGTCGCAGATGCTGATGATGCGACTCACCTTCGCAGCACGACGATGTGAACGTCGCCAAGCAGCTTTCACCCTTGTCGTTGCTATAGTCGGTGGTGCTATAGGTAGTTGGTGCAAGTGGTGGTGGATCTGAAGACAACGATGTGCGGTAGTTGGTTGCGGTGACGGTGGTGGTACAGGTGGTGGTGGATTTGATGGTGGCGATGAGGTGTTGGGTACCGTGATGGTTTCTTGTTAACAGGTCTATGAAGGAGTGTAGGTTGGAAATGGTGGTTGTGGTGGTGCTTAAAAATGGTGGTGATGTTGGCGATGGTGGATGCAGTGATGACAGTAGTAAAGTGATGGCGGTTGTGGGGTATTGGTGATTTTAGATCAATTTGTTGGTGGTAAGGTAGTGCTAGTTGTGGTGGTTAAGTGACTATCCTGATAATGTTGTGATGGTGGTTGTGGTCACAAATGGCGGTGCTGGTGAGATGGTGTTGGTGGTTGTGGTAGCGGCGTCGTGACGGCGACGGCGACGGCGACGGTGGTCACAAATTATTTGGTTGATTGAAACTAATAAATTGGTTAATGTGTGGCTAATAAATAATATCTGGCTAATGAAATAGATAATTTTATGACTAATAAATAATGTGTGACCTAAAAGATTGTCAAGTTTTGACCAATAATTTGATAACTTATGATTGAAAATTAATTTGTGAGTAATTAATTAGATATTTTATGAACATAAAATAAGTTGAGACTTATAAAATTTGTGATTTGTATTGATAAATTGTGATCTAAATATAATATGTGATCAATTAATTTGATGTTTTGTGATCATAAAAAAAATTGTGACTTATAAAATTTGTGATTTGTGACCAATGAATAATATGTGACCTATTAATTTGATATCGATGAATAAATTTCGACCTATAAATTTTTTTTTATTGTGACCGAGAAATAATTTGTAACTAATTAATTTATAATTAGTGATCAAATTGTATATAATTGTGACCTTGGTATATTTAATTAATTAGTTTATAAATAATTTTTTTTCAAAAAATTGATTTTTAAAATTTTAAACTTTGTTTCTTAGTTTTGAAATATGTCATACTTAATCTCTTACATATGAATTTTTCCCTAATTTTTATGTGGGTTTCAAACTTCTCTCTTTGACCGAATCAATTGAAAAGCTCAAAACTCCCAAAAAAAAAAAGGAAAAAAGGAGGGCAACTTACAAAAATACCCCTATACTTGAGGGTATTTTGAAAAATCATATGAAAAATGTTTTGAAAGTAAAAAATACTATGTAAAGCTAAATATCACTTTTTTATTAGAAAAGTGACATCGTCGCTAAAAAAAAGTGACAAAAACTTTTAAAAAAAAGTAACACGGTAAAAAAAAGTGACAAAATATAAGAAAAAAAGGTGACAACATCAAAAAAAGTGACAAAAAAAAAAGTAATATGTTACTTATTATTCGAAAAAGTGATAGAAATTCTAAAAGTGACTTGCTAAAAAAAGTGACAAACGCCGATCAAAACCTTAGGGGTTGTTTGATGGAGATTAAAATTAGATTTTTAGTAGATTTTGATAAAATTTGATGGAATGTGTGGTTGAAAAGTTATGGGGACCAATGAACTATTTGATTAATATTGATTGTTTGACTTTGGTTTAGATTAAAATTTGATTTTAATCAATACCAAACAGGGGCTTAGAATAGTATAGATCCACATAGGTGATTATTCGACAAATCAAGCCTATTCAACTTCTGTAATTCAACATGGATTTTACTAGGGTCTATCCCAACTAAATCGAGATAATTGAGCACAGACACTTCCCCAATTTCGTTAGGAATTTTCCCAAAAATTTCATTGTTTGCCACTCATTTAACTTCGTCCACAAATGTCTCACACTCGAAATTTCACTAGACAATTTATTGTCATGAAGATCAGCTTCACTCATTGCCCCAGCTTCTCTATATTAACTAGTAATGACCCCAAAAACCCATTATCATTACCCGATGATTCCATTATGTTACCCAAAAAACCAATCTCTTCCAGAATAGTAGTAGAAAAACTGCTCATTATCAGCTGGGATAAATTTGAGGCACCAACAATTTGTGTAATCCCACCGAAAAATGAAGACACGAAAAACCATCTGGTACCATGCCGAAAAGTCCATTGTGCACCTTCTGATATGGAATTTTTTATATTTGCAAGAAATTTGAGCAATATATTATTATAAAGTCATAATCTAGCTATTCACATCTTTACGCATTACTAATTCTGAAGAAAAATGCTAATTACGAATACAGAACAGAATCATTAACAAACAGGAAAAAGAATTGGATAAGATGATTAAAACACAACAATTTTATTAAGAAAAATTACCAGAAAAAAGGGAAAAATACCTACACTTCCTTCAAATATACCTGCAAGATTAATCTCTAAATTGATTGTAACTGCAGCAATCTTAATAATCAAGCATGAGTTGACAGAATCACTACAAGAAGCAGAATCCATATTAGCCATAGGATTTTGTAGCTCTCAATTATCAACTCATCGCCAAAATCAAACATGATAGTCTATATAATTATTATTAGTTATCACACCAAAAAAGAAAGAAAGAAAAAATTCGGTTTTTCTAAAGGGAAGGTAAGATCGATATACCTTGTAAGTAGTACGCAGAGAGCAGTGGGAAAAGGTTTGGGATTGAAAAGAAGAGAAGAGAAAAAAGAAAACTATTGTGGACTGGGCCCAAGCCTTCACTAGACTCTATTGGGCTTCCCCTACACGCAATGATCCTTTAATCTTCGGCGCACTGCATCACTTCCTCCACCGGATCGACGATTTATCGCCTCCATCGTTTCACTTCGATATATTTGTCATTCTGCTCATTAACTATAATAATGGCCGTAAAAGTGAAGGAGCTGAAATTGAAATTAATTTGGGAACCACATATACAAGCATAGGTGCAGTGGCGGACCCAGCATCGAAGTTCAGCCCGGGCGGACGTTGACTGGTCAACGTCGACAATCAGCGATCGTAAAAGCGGGGTCGTTTATTAATATTTAATTATATAATATTAAAAATTATTCAATATATATGTAAATGCACTAAAATGTAAAAAATATATATATATGAAAACGTAGTTCAATACAACCAAAAGTACTAAAGAAATACGCAATACAACCTATTTTGTAACGGTTGAAAACCAGTAGCGGACCCAGCATTAAGTTCAGTCCGGACGGACGTTGACCATTGACCGTCGACAATCAGCGATCGTAAGAGCAAGGTCGTTTGTTAATATTTAATTAAATAATATTAAAAATTATTCAATATATATGTAAAAGCACTAAAACGTAAAAATTATATATGAAAACGTACTTCAATACAACCCAAAAGTGCCAACATTCATAAAGCAAATTCCAAATCCAAATTTCCAATTCCAAACCCAATACCCTAAATCCAATTCCAAATTCCATTTCCAAATTCAATTCCAAATCCAATTTTATTTCCCCCCCAATTCCAAATCCAATTCCAAATCCTAAGCCCTAGACCTAATAACTCTATTTTCAACTATTTGTACATTACTCATTGACCTTTTACAATATATTAATTTTAGTCATTTTATTCACAGAATTGCCAATTACAAAACATCTAAAACCTAACACTTAAGATCACAATCAAAGTGTGTAGGCTGATGGAATGTTGATTAGATCTTCAATTTTCAATATGTAAATCCAAACTGAACAGTGCAAGTAATTATGTAGTTAAATATATTTTCTTTCATAGGGGATCACTGGAGAAGACAAGTTTCCCAAGTCTTTCCTAAGGCCTGAGGGCATGTGCAGGTTATTCATACAAATCTATTGTTTCTCGTTCATTTTAATCACTCAACTTCTTTTTTGTTTCAAATTCACCAATGAAGTTTCAATTTTTTTTCACCTATTCATTAATATAAACCTTTTTTTCCTATGTTCGGACATATTGGCGTTTATAGCTATCCAAACTTGTGCATTTAACACGAAGTCATGCCTCTGAAATCATATATTTAACTCGGTTAAGTGGTATGCAAAAATTGACTCTCACAGGTTAAAAAGCCCAACCGGACAATTACCAAGTTCTATCGGCATCCATATTGTCCACATAAGAGATGACATAAATTTCTACGATAGTATTGTTATTGCTGATAGCATTGTGCAGGGAATAATAATAATTTTTTTTAATGGAAATTCAATTTTATTGAAAATATTTAAATAAATTGTTTCTACTAGCCTTATATTGCATTTTAATCCTAATTTTTGTACCCCACACATAGATTTTTACTCCTTAGTATAGCTTAGTTGTTTGGTTCGATTGAATATAATCATTTAGCTATCTCCAATAAGTCGCACTATCCGTGTTGTCTATCTCCAATTCATTAAAATTTCACTGATAAGTTTGGAACCAAAAAATAGTTAACTGACTAAAATGAAACTTCTTAGCGACCTGAAATGTTTTTTTACCCCCATTAAATTTTGACCAAATAAAACACAGAATCCGCAATAAAACCCCCATGAAATGCCAGTAAATAATTGATCTCGTACTCTGTGCTTCCATAAAATACCTTGACGGCAGGGCCTGTAGAGCTCGAGGTTGCGGAGTACCTTGGGTGATTCGTCCACTTCCCATTTGTAAGCGCTTTTGCGAGATTTCAAGAATTGATTCAGCTGTTCGGTGACCCTTTGCTCTCCTCCCCCCTCTTTAAAGAGCTTCTTCTGAGTACTTCTTGGTGGACCTCTTTAAAATGTTCTCCTTCTTCGCAAATTGCTGCATATATAATAAGTATCGGGCGGAAAAATAAATGGCCCAACCGGCCAACCCAATTAAAAAAAAAAAAAGAAAGGGCTGGGCTGGGCTGGGCAACAACCCAATCCTATAACAAAACAAAAAAAAAAAAAAAAAGAAACCAGGGAGGAAGACACACCAGCAGAAACCAGGATGCAAGAGGAAGATGAACAATCTTCTTCCCAAAAACTCTTCTGGCGGAGCCCAACACGCGCGGCTGCCCCCTGGCCGGGTGCTGGGTCCGCCACTGACTCCGTGTTACATTTGAAAATTGTGAAGAAAAATGAGATATGTGCAAGAATCTCTACCTTTGCTATGGGAGGTGGTCTAGGAAATACAATCTTGCAGTTCTTTTTAAGGTTGACTCGTATATGAAAGGATTGTTTAAGGGAAGAACTGACTTGGCAAATTTTTTTTTTTTTTTTAGCTCTATATATAGCCTCTATTTGGTACAAATTCAAATTCAAATTTTAATTTAACTCAAAGTTAACAATTAATTTTAACTACAAATTTTATGGAATCCACAACTTTTCATTTACACATTTCATCAACTTTTATCAAAATCTAATAAAAATCGGATTTTAATCTTCACCAAACAAGGAGATAGTTTTCAAAACTTTAAAAAATATGCAGTTAAATGCGAAGAATTTTTAACGATTTTCATTTAAAAATTTATTAATCGATAAAAATCCAAATGTAGTACAAACTAGACTAATTATATTAAAATAATTTAAAAAATAGAAACAGAAGAATAAGAAAAGAAATAAATGATCAGGTAATTGACGAGATGAGACAAGCGTTTTTACTGGATTTTCAATCGAATCGATCATTTCATCCGGATTTAGTTATGTTTGAGCCACATTGTGAAATTTCATTTTTTTCTTCAAACTTATTTTTAGTGATTCATTCTTCCAATAAAATAATTTTACACGTAATTTTTAACCATATATTTTTTTTTTTTTGAAAAATCATTATTACAAAATTTATTTTCCAAAAAATGCGGCTCATACAGAAATTAATAAACTCATGTTTGATGAAGATTAAAATAAGATTTTTAATTGATTTTGATAAAAGTTAATAAAATGAGTGGTCAAAAAGTTATAAATTCTATAAAATGTGTGATTAAAATTAATTATTGATTTTGACTTTAATTTTAATCAATTTTTTTTAACGGTACCAAACATGGGCTAAATATGAATCCTACGGCTAGGTTTAGCAATAACTTTGGAGACCCTTTTTGATATAATTATGAAAGATGATGGGTGATCGATGATACAAACTATTCACTTATCATCTATGTTTGTTTTCACAGAACATCAGTTCGACACTAGCACATTTAGCAATGCGCAACCAAATATATGGAGCAGTGTCGCCGTTTTTGGAGCAGGTGACAGGGATACAAGCAACCTATCCTCAATGAGTTATGGTTCAATATATCCAGCAAGTGTTAAATTTTCTATTGAAGAATTTTGTTTAGTCTCTAGCCTTGGTGTGTGTACCAAATATCAATTGAAGAATAGTGCTATTGTGAATTATTTCAGTTTGAGTATCAAAGCATTTCAATAGAGTGGGTTGAAAAAGTTTTTGAATGATTGCCAAGTGATGCAATAGATGAGGATGTTGTAAATATTGGTGTAATTTACCTCATTTTGTCATTCCTATTTGGTTCTTCGTACTGTAAATGTGTTGATATTTATATTTTGGTCTTGTTGAGTCTGATGATATTGAATCTTTTCCATGGGGTAAGCAATTTTGCAATGTGACATTGATGTCCCTTAGAGGTGCGTTGATGGAGAGGACAATGAAGTTAGATCCTTAGAAGAAATATTAGTTAGTATAGGCTTAGCCTCTGTTTGATGGCCACTATAAAAAGAAATTAGGGGAAAATGATGTTTTGAATATTGATTTTTCTGAAAATGAGTATGAAAAATAAAGAGTTTGAAGGGAATGACACGATGATGCAAACACTCTTTTTCAGCTGGACTATTGATCGGTTGACTGTTCCTTATGTGTTTGTGAAATGGTGTAAAGTCGTGTTTCTAAATTGATGAAAGCCGTGTTTTATCTTACATTTAAATGGACGCTCAAGATGTCGCCAAGTGTAATTTCCACGACCGTTGCATGAGGACCTTTTGGGTGACTCTTATAAAAGGCTTCCTAGGGTTTGCACTGTACATTGGCTTCTGATTTTTTTCTCTCTCACTCTCTGCGCCGTTCGAGTTTTCTACTCTCCTTCTCTCTGAAAATCAAAACTCTCTTTTGATTTTAGTTACTCTCACAATATTGTAATCTTGAGTGATTTTTACTTGTGATGAGTGTTGTGTTCTTGTGTGAACAATTGTTCTTGAGTGAGGGCTGAGTACCGTGATTTTACAAGTTTAGTCTGAGTGTCGAAAACCTGTCATTTTACCTTGGTTGTATTTCATTCAAACAGTGGCTATTTTCTCAGTGACTGAGGCACTGGTGTTTGGGTTATTGCCTTAGGGCAACATTTAATGAATTTCTCCTTTACAGTTTGTTTTGTTCGTTTCTTATTTATGTTTATGTTGTTCTTGAGCTAAACGGTTCTTGAATCTCCTCCTAACAGAGTTTTAACTTAAAGAGAATCAAACAGGGGCTTTGATTGCTTTTCAATTATGGATATACAAGACTATCTCTAGCAATGGCTCTATTATACTCATAAAAAGATGTAAAGAAACTCCTGAACTCGAAAAAGAAACCATTCTTGCAAAACCTGTCATCACACAGAAAAGTAAAATAAAAAAGCTTTTCCAAAGTTGTTGTGCTCCCAAACCCTCTCCGATAGCAAAACTCACGATAGAACACTCAAATAGGGGAGCACTTTTTTGAATTTTTTTATTCAAGTGGATCTCATTCCCATGTTAGTGTGTCAATCAAGGTGTCAAATTTTTTCTAGCCAAAGAAGGAGCAAAAATCAGATTTATTTCCATTTCATTAGAAGAAAATCTAATGGCTCAAGAACTCTTCCTTCTCAAGAGGCTAGGTAATTTGCTAATTTCAGAGGGGAGATTATCATGTTTTGAGACAAATTATCAGGTTCTTCATTTTGAAAATGGAGATCCAAAAATTGAGATATGCTATATTCTTGGTATGCGAGGTAGAGGAAATATGATTCTCTCATGGTTCTTTCTAAGGTACGAGGCCAATCATTTTNTTATCATGTTTTGAGACAAATTATCGGGTTCTTCATTTTGAAAATGTGATGAAAATGGAGATCCAAAAATTGAGATATGCTATATTCTTGGTATGGGAGGTAGAGGAAATATGATTCTCTCGTGGTTCTTTCTAAGGTACGAGGCCAATCATTTTTTTTTTTTTTTTTTGTCTGTTTTATAAAGGGAAATTATAAAAAATCAGGGGTTTAAAGTTTACTTTTTAAAAATCAGGTGCAAAGTTTGTTTAATCAAAAATCAGGTAATATATTAAAACATAACCCAATCCCAAACAAAACCTAAATCATTTCTATTCTATTCCTCCTCTTCATTCTCGTCTCCCTCTCTACCTTCTTCCTCACCGTCGCCGCCGCCGCTGCGC
>CAIGRT010127149.1:0-10579 GCA_903798405.1 Fraxinus platypoda
TCTATGAAGTGAAAATGTAGAAAAAACCCCTTATAATTATAAGGATGATGTATACTACGTCTAAAGTTGATAAAATGGGTTGAAAGCCAATTATGACGTTTGTTTGGATATACAAAAATAATTGGAATATTTGAAGAATATTCATAAAGTTGAATTGCATTGTAATGTTTCAATAATAATAATGAATACCCATGATTCTGAAATCCACTAGTAAATATGATTGACTATTGTAGTGTTAGATAGAAATCCTCCAACCGTGATTAGAAATTGATAAAGCTTTAAATAAAGCTAGTGAGAAGCATGTAACTTCGTAAGAGGATTTCTTAGTTGGTGACAATTTGTATCTATTAAATAAATTGATCGTTGGCTATCTATATTTGATAAGATACAAAGTCATCTGTAATGGAAAGTCTAAACATATAAGTTTAAGACGTGACTGCATAAAACAAATTAATCAAGAGTGGAATAATCTCCCTAAATTTTGTCAAGTTAATAGAGAACTTAGCAAATCATTTAACTAAACCTCTAAATAGAGATTTAGTAACATCTACTTCGAGTAGAATGTGGTTGAAACTCTTAGATCAAAAGATTCACCAAAGATAGCAACCCTACCCGTCATTACTTAACAAGTAATTCATGGGTTCAAAGGATAAAAACAAGTCATTCGATATGTGGATAGCTTCAATATTATAAAATCCACAATAACTCGGTCCTATTATATAATGCTAGTTGTTACTGAAGTGAAGGTTGAGCTTTAAGCTCTTAATGATGTTCAGTATTAAGTATAAGTATATCTAAAAGTAACAAAAATATTGGAAGAACTTCACTCAGATGAACTCTGAGGTGGTGCCACCTCAATAGAGAGTTCGGAGTTTCTCTCTTAAAAGTTTGTTGAAAATGACGAACGTTAAGCGAGATTGAGGAAATTGAGAACACATAATACATGTGTGTGTTTTTACTGGTATTGTCATATGGAATAATTAGTTCAAAACTTCCATGCTACCTTTAATTCCGATTTTACTTTGTTTGAATTACACTATGGTTATATTCAAATCGAAAGATATATAATTCTTATGCATAAGTATTGTATATTTTGAATATGAGATTTTATTGAATTTTGAACAAGTGAGGGATTGTTGAAATTATTGTTCAAAATTAATAAAATAGGATTTGAAATGAGAAATGGAATTGGAGGCCAAAAGGCATGCGGTTACATACACATATAGGGCTTTCAGGCCTTGCAATTGTTCTTCCTATGCGGCCGCATAGATCTAAAAAATAGGCTGGTTTTTCAGTTTGAATTTTTGGCGGCCTTTGGTGAAAAGTTTGCAACTTTTCGCGTATTTTTGGTGCCATTTCATGGGTGTTGATTGAGACATATATATAGATGTCTCATGATCAACACAAAACACATTGAAAACAATATTGAAACCAATTGAAATCATATTCCATTTCAAAAGAGAAAATATCAAAAATTCTTTTCATTCATTTTCAAAATTCCTCCTCGTGTGCTTGAGGTGTTGGTAGAAAACACTAAGTGTTTTTCTATTACAAGGCTTGATAAATCCTACAAATCATTTGCCAAAAACTCTTTAAAACCTANTAGAAAACACTAAGTGTTTTTCTATTACAAGGCTTGATAAATCCTACAAATCATTTGCCAAAAACTCTTTAAAACCTAAATTTAATTTGAGAGGGGGCAAATATCATTTGAGGATAACGATTACGTATTTAAGCCTTTTGATTCTTCTTTGAAGTTCTTGATCATTTGTTTCTGTTTTTTTTCCCTCCAACCCCATCAAGTGGAAGCGATATTTCCCAACAGTTGTTGTCTCGTTTACGTCTCAACATATCAGAAGAACATCATCCACACTTAGTAAAGGTGCTTTTAATTAGTATTATAGTTAATTGTTATGAATATTTAGCAGCAAATACTCATCTCTTAAAGTCGGTGAAATTATAAATATCCTTCGTGGAGATCAGCGCTAGACCAAAGCTTCTTGGTACGTATTATTCTGGGGAGCAATTTGGCCATGTCTAGAGAATAAAGGTTGGCACAAAGAGAAATCCAAGAATCAGGGGTATAATGCTAACTCAAAGACATTTTTAGTGCCTGGATATAAATTCTCAGAGGGATTGGTGAAACGAGTGCATTACTTTGATTCTGTTTTTGAATTATTGAGCAAAGTTGCCAGAGAACATAATATGATCGGGATTGAAAATCATCATAACTCAGCTTTAGTTGTCGATACTAGTATTTCTGATGGCAAACTCAATCAGGTGAATGAATCTAGAAACTCACCTATGCTACAAGTGAACAGAGAAACTCGTGCATCAGTCGATCCAAACTTGACTCCAATTTCCCTGGAAATTGGAAGTGAACAAAGGCAACAAGTTGCGCAGCAGTCAAACACCAATCTACTGAGGATGCAGAGCACCAGAAACCGGCTGCCAACAACAAGAGTTCTAGACGCTTGGACTAGTGGATTTTTGACTGTAAAATCTGGACAGAAAAGAAAATGTCAAGAAACATGCATCAGGCAACCAGGTGAGCAGCTAGCAAGTACGAACATTCTGCAAAGGCATAGCACAAGAAACCGGCGGCCAACGACCAGAGCACTAGAAGCTTTTGCAAATGGATACATCGCTGTGAACTCGAGACAGAAAAGAAAGTGTCATCAAGCAACCAGATGTGCAGCAATCGAGTAGGAATCTGATAGCTTTGTATTTTTCATTTTCATGCGACTCTGGGCATTCTTAAAAACATGTTTTCTATGGAACCTAGTAAATAAGAATAAAATTTTTGCTTTCATTGCAATATTATCTCTCAGTTTGACATACACAACTTGTTTGCTGTACACACTGTACATATATATATTTTTTCATATAACTATGATATCTAGCCCGAGTTTATATAGGATGTGATTTTTTGTTAAATCTAAAATCATACACAGCGGAGTATGGTTTTAAAAATTTATTTTCAGATTTCCAATAAAAACAAGAGTCAGAATTCTATTTATGTAGTATTGCGGAATCTAAGCCTCTTTTTGGAAAAAGAATGCATTTTTACTGTTGATGTGATGGAGAATATGTGGTTGAACAAGAAGGAAAAGTTATTGATGTGATGGAAAATATTATTTTATTAAAAAATGTGTGGTTGAAAATTAGTAGAAGAATGAAAATAAAAAAAATAACGTGGCTCAAACATGGCCTAAATAATTAAATCACATTTAATATATACGTTCTTATCAATTCTCTAAGCAATTGAATTATAAACGCGAACCGCTAATATACTCTTCATTGATTTTTTTGAACGATTGAATTCTATGAACATTTCTCTGCTTCCAAACATTCAACCTCCTTAGGTATTCTCCAAGAGCAAGTACACGGTGGTGAACACCTGTGTCAAACCGGGTTAAGCTAGATTTAGAGTTCGTACGTTGGATCAAAACACACGCAGCTTTGCTACATTTAATATCGTGGATGACATTCCATGATGTTAGAATTTGGGTATGACTCGAATTCTTTATTGAAATATTTGAAGTATTGAAGAATTCTAATTGAAGTGCACGTCAAAGAAAATTCAATTTGGAATGCTATTAAAGTTCTATGTCAAGTTGAAGTTCTATTTTGGAAGTCCATTGGGAATTGAAAATCTGGTATTGGACTTGAAAAAGAATTTGGATGAAAAAAAAAATATATATATATATATTCGGCAGATTGCCCGACGCCGGGCATGGGAGTCGCGGCGCCGGCCCCCGGAGTCAAGGCACCCGGAGGTGGGCGCTGCGGCGCCACCTGTGTTGTTCGAGTTTTTCGCTGTTTTCTCTCCTACTTCGTTTTGGACTCGATTTTTTGGCATCATACTTCATCAACAACTCTACAAAGAGGGTTTGAACGTCTCTTACATGTTCCCTATAAATATTAGGCTCTTCTATACAATTTCACAAGTGTGAGAAAATAAATTATTAGAATTATAGGATCCATTGTAATTGTACGTCCTCTATATGTTCCTCATATCTTCTATAATATTTCATGGTGTGAGAAAATATATTACTAGAATTATATGATCCATTGTAATTTTCTCTCTTCTCCATTATTCTTGAGTCAATAAAATCTCTTAATTCATCTGTTATATTCTTATCTTTATTATTCTTTTATTTGATCATATACTTCATTATTATTTGCAATATAATTTCAACATTTCAATCCGATAGTTTGTTTCACAAGAATTGATATCAGAACAATTCTGATATTTTGGTTGTTTTACAACATATGATATGACAATCAATTTTGTCATTAATTTCTCTAATACTTATTTAAATCAATGGTCTCGATTTTTATACCTAGCATATGTTTGGCTCCCATTTTTACAAAAATTCAATTTGTAAAAACTCATTTTCAATCACACATTCTACTATAAAATAATTTTACTCGTAAATCGAAAAGTTTTTCTTTCTTTTTAACCACACAATCTCCAATAAAACATTATTCAAAAATGCATTTTTTGCTCAAACAAGGGCCTAATGAGATGGCATTCAAGATATACACATTGAATGTACAAGTAGATTAATCCAAACACATACTACTCCTTTAATCCGTGTTTGTCACTATAATCATGCTACATATACATCATTTTTTATACTCCTGTCACATGACAACATACCATTCGACAGTTTTAAAAAATAAACAATTTTCCCCCTCAATCATTTTTCTAATGACACATCAAATGTCAAACCAAATGTACATCCAACATTTTTGCTGTCAATATGCCATGTGGTGAAGGAGAATCATCATAAATCTAGCCCGTAAATCAAGTAGAATTTCAGTTAAACTTTGAAATTGTATTACTAAATCCATTTTTGGCAGCCATCTTTGACTTGTTATCTTGAACTCATCATTTATGATTTTTCATTCCGAAAAATGTTCTATAAAGCTAGTCCTGGACTCCTGAATATATCAAAACAGTTCTAAATATTTGTATCTTTATATGTGTATGCAATGCATGTGCTTGGATGGAGTCTGAGCTCGTCTAGCACACAAGTCAAGTCAAGACTAAGAGCCCATGAACCAGCTCGTTGCCACTCCACATGAAGACCTAAATGTATATTAGTATCAAATGATATTTTTTAGGACCAAAATTCATCCAAGAATTAAAAAGGATACTTCATATTTTCCACCAAAATCTAGAGTACGAGCTTTCCATGTCGAGTACATAATCCTCGTTTATAAAAAAATCAAAATACTACATATATAGCATCACTCGTACCGCAAAAGTGTCCCTCATCTGAATAACACTAAACAATATATATATATATATATATATATCAAAAGTAGAGCACCTACATGCATGTCCCGAGGGTGTCCAACTCGGACACGACCCTCCACCCTATGAGGAGTATCCGTGCTTAATTGTTTCTCTTTTCTCCGCCAATGATCCCCAATAACTAACCTTTGGTGAGCGCAGGCACAACAAAGAAAAGGAACAGAAAATCATCTATGTCCATACTTTTGCTGAATAGTCTTCTCTTCCAACTGTATATGGATTTTTCCTACTCAACTATCTTCACATCAACTGAAGCATTCAATAAAGCAATTCTTCTGCAAGAACAAATCAATTTAGACAGGTTAAAGATCATATCAGCTTTATAAACCCATAGACACACTGCAACAATCTTCCCTGTAGAAATGATAAAGAAAAAATGATGCTATGATACAACACCATTGACAAGTTGTCTACTTTTACAGACGTGCTACGTTAGCAAGTTTCAACAATGATTTCTTGTTGAAGACTGATTGACATACATGGAACATGAACTAGAAATGTCCAATGAGAAAATAAAATCAAACTGATCTTGACATCGTGTCTTGAGGAAATTAATGACTTCAGTCATATACCACCATTATGATTACAGGACCTTCTGAGTATTCAACTTGGAGAAAACTGCAAGACCAGTGTACTATTGTTCATGCCAATTCTATACAGTGTTAAAAGATACCCCTGGATTGAACAACGATCTTTTACCATACACATAAGAACTTTCATCCACTCTGCCTGGAGGCTGGAGGGAGGGGGTGGCGGGTGGGGGGAATGAGACCCATTTAATCTGGCATATAACTCAAAAACTTTGTTTGAAAGGACCAGCAACTGACAACTATGAATTCCCAAAAGAGATTGAAGAATCAGTATTTTCGTCAACTTTTTAAACTAGTGAAGTTTCTCCTGCGAATTTGAGGTAAGGATGGAGAAAGTGTTTGAAAAATCTCATTCTATGTTTATTGCTAAGTTTGATTCGATCAGGTTAGTTACACCAGTTCTGCCTGGATATTAACATCAGCAACGTCTCTAATTCGCTCACAAACCTTTGTTACACACAAGACAATAAAGATGTTGCTCTTGGCGAAATAATGGTAATATCTCAATCTATAAAATTTGTATCAGCAACTCGCTGATTGCCTTAGAAACAAGATTGATAGCTCTATTTGGACATATATGATGTTCCCTATAGCTCATTGAATCGTTTAATCAGGAAATTGGGCTAAAATTTCCCTGAGACAGCAAGTTGCAAACTGCTCTGATACCAAATTTGATGTAACCAGCGGAAGAGGAGATTGAAGCAAAAACAGAGGAAAATAATCATCCGACAAGAAAAGGAATTGACTCCACTTGGCATTGCTAATCACTGACCACAATGCAACCAAACTATACACCCGATTGATGTAAACTCCTAGAACACTATATAAGTACTTCCTTTTCTTCCTAAATCTGATCTTTTTGTGTTGATTTTCCCCAGAATAAGGTTACAGGCGTACCTCGTGAGGTTGACATTGAGGAGTAAACGCTTCCCACAAATATCTAGATATTAAAGTTCACTTCTAAGAAAAGTTCAGCACACAGGACTATGGATTCACTTAATTTAATGCTTCGTTATACATACAAACATTATTACTAACCGAATGATATTTTTATTTGTCCCGTTGAAAAGTTTTTTATGCTCAAGCATCAAACCCAAAAGGTACAACTGTGGCAAGATAAACTCTTCTAATCAAGGACTCTGACTAAATAATTTCCCTTTGGGAGAATCAACCCACAATTTTTCAGCATATGCTCGCGCCCTACTATTTCATAAGTACTCTTTTTTAATATATCATCTAGCATTTCAGTACACTCAATATGGATAAATAATGATGTATGGATAAGGCAAGAAAATAAGAATATATGGACGCACAAGTTAATTTGCAATGCAAACCAGGAGTAATACGGTTACATATATAGTCAAATAATCACTTACATGCAGGTTATATACAGAGCGACAGAAGAAAGAATTGTACATCCACAGTTCACTGCAAGAATCCTATTTCTAGTTCGCCAGCTAGATGCAACTAAGTATAGCCATTAAGCAACTGAGATTGAAGTGAAGCCGGATCCAGTTCCCAACAATCCTTAGGAAGGCCTGAGGCCTCATCTCCGGAAAGCTTCCTTGCAGGAATCTGATGTGAAAATAGCTTAATATCATCTTTTTCTAGCAATCTAATAGCAGTAGCGCCAACTTCTCTTCTCTTGAAGATTGTCCTGAACCCATGAACCTTCTCAAGGTAACCAATACTCAAGCCATACACGTCGCTGAAACTAGTTAAGCATACAACAACATCGAAGCATGGCTTATCCATAACCCCTTGGTTCATTCCTTCAGCATTTAAAGTATTTTCATTATAGAGCGCCCAAACTGAGCCCTTCTTCGGATAAATCCTATACAGTTCTCTGGCCGCTCTCTCACAGTCCACAGCATGAGAAAACATGTTGAGATACTTAACTGAAGTCTTCCTAGAAACCTTAAACCTCCCACATGAAACATGGAATCCCGTTTTCACTGAACCAGTCCACACCTCATTACCATTATTTTGAAAGTCTAACCAACTTATTGTTACCTCAAATGGATTCACAGAAACAATTTCATCAATCAGTGCATAATGCCTTGGCATTCCATCATCGTCGTCATATACCGCCCACACTTGTCCTTTCTTAAAGCTCCTCCCTCTTCTATCCTTGTCAAAATCGTAGAAATCTGAATCTTCCACGGGCATTATCTCCAAGTCATCCTTTGTGGATGTTCTAAGCCCCTCAATCTCCGAATCTACAGTACTCTCTAAAGCTCTTATTTTCACAATATTCATACAGTTATCCTTCGAAATCCTGCGTCTCGCCCTCTTCTTGCTCAAATTCACCATTTCATTTTCCTTTTGTCCATCCTTCTCCATCAAAATCAACTTATCCTTTTCTCCTTCTTTTTCTGTTGCCTTCAACTTCTCCTCATCCGCATCTGGTCTTTCATTAACATCATCCAACTTCAACTTCTCATCCGTCTTCTTCTTCACCAACATTTGCATTTGAGCTAAAGTCATCATTTCTTCTTCCCGAACCTTTGCTCTCTTGGCCCTTTCACTCTCTACTACCTCAACCTCAATGCTCCTCATCTCCTCATCCCTATCTCTTACCTTCCCCCCCACTTTCGTCGACAGTAATTCCTTAATCAAACCACCATCACTATTACTCGACTCCCCAATCTTCTTCAAATTTCCCACCTTTTCTACACTCTTCAACGCCAGTCCATCATTCCCACGAGTATCCTTTCCACCAATATTTCTGAACTTTTCCCCTCTCTTTGACCTAAAATTAATGGCCAACCCACCATTTCCACCCACATTTTTCTTTACTTTCCGCCCTGACCTCTCCAACACCTCCGCAATTTTCTTCCCTCCAAAACCACCTTTGTCCAAATCACCTAGTTTGCCACCTTTCTTAACCCTCTCCCTGATCCTAACACTAACTCTAGTTTGCGTGGCTCCATTCTTCTCTATATTCTTCTCAACACCTAGCTTTTCTTCATTTTCGCAATTCTCCAGGACCTCCACAGCCTTAAAGCTTTTCTTACACCGAGGACACATCAAATTATGCCCCAAATACTTCTTCTCAAATTGGTGCAACAACCTACAATTCGAGCACGCCGTCCAAAACATCTCTTCTATTCCCTCAGCTCCTTCACCTGCCTCTGACTGCATCGCAATCCTAAGCCTCATATCAAACTCCTTCCTCCTAATTTTATCTGACAAAACGCGAACCGCCTCAGCAACCAATTTAAACGCCTCTTCAGATGCCGCAAACGGGTTCTTATCCGGATGCAGCGTCAAAGCCAGTTTCTTGTACTGTTTCTTGATTGTATTGATGTGCGCAAAGCGCTCCACCTGCAGAATCTTGTAATAATCGGGAGGAGAGAAAGAGTTGCTTTCTGGGGCGGTTTCGAAATTGGGTTTGGCTGCAGTTTGGATGATTTGGAAGGCGGTGAGCATTTCGGACAGGCCATCGAGAGTTGGGTACAGCTCGTATGCTCGTTTAGCGTATTTGATGGCGGATTTCAGTCTTTTTGAACTGTACTTGTTCTCTGCTAAATTTTTCAGAAAGAGAGCTTCTTCTTCGAGTGTGATTTGAGCATTTGGGGCTTCTCCCTTCTCATTTTCTGCCATCTTTTTCTGAAAGGGGAGCGGGACGGAGGGAAGTAAAGGGCAACACCAAACACGTATTCGAGTCGGGGATTTTGACGTGCCAATTCCTCCAATTAGTTGCTTCCCTTTATTCCCCTAAATTGCCCGGCCCGACCCGACCCGACCCGAGAACCATTATTCTTATATTCTACACAGTATGCAACCCTATGACACGTCAAAGGCGATTGATACCTAACCCAAATCGCAGCCGTCAAAACAGTCCACGACTCCATCGAATCATCCAATCATCAACACCTCCAAATCCACGCTGGACTCTCTCTCTCTATCCCCGAAAATCGTTGACACGGAGACTTCAACGTGTCGACGATCTCTCACAAACAAGGCCCTAATCTTCTCTCTCTAAATCGAATGAGATTTAGCCTTTGTTGGGGCGTGCTTTTTTTTCCTGATTATAAGTGATTTTTTTACCGTTGACTTGTGCAACGGTAAAAAAATCAAAGAAGTTGCAGAATTCCTGTGTCACACGTGTCAGAGAAAACGGACAAAAAATCAATTCTCACTTTTCAGAATCCGCACCAGACAACCCCTTATTGTTTTTCTTATTTACGACCTCCCATTTTGGATACATATATGTTATAGTTAAAAGTTTATTGGATTATTGTGTAACTAGTTGACTCATGGGTTCACATTTACCGACTCATAACTCCCTTTTTGCGGTAATCTTTTTAGTTAAATTTATGCAGTATAAATTAGTTTATATTAATTTTCGTGAAATTCCATAGGCTTTTGTTTGTTTCATGGATAAATACCTGGGTATTAGGTATACTCTTTCTAGATACAGTTGATTAATGTTAATTTCTAGCTTACCACCTCCCATTTTAATGTAGTATATGATATAATTAAAAGCTTATTTGGGTGTTTTTTGATATCCTACTACATTAAAAGAGTGAATCCCCCGGGTACTGTTCATTTTGACGCATTTCCATAATCCCAAATTACCCTCCATCCATCATCTGCCATGTACCCCAACTGCCCTTATCTCTGTCTTACACGTCGAGTACTGTTCATTTTGACGCAT
>CAIGRT010127156.1:0-12013 GCA_903798405.1 Fraxinus platypoda
TTTTGTTCACCACTTTCATCAACCTATGTGAGAAGTCTTTAACTGATCTAGCCTCCTTCATCTTTAGTGTTTTATACTCCCTTCTAAGATTGAGAACTTGCATATGTCTTGCTCTTGCATTCCCCTTAAACTTCTCAAGCAACCTGTCCCAAGCCTCCTTTGCTGTTTCACAAGTAATGATCCAGGTAAAGATTGCATCAAAGACGGCTGATTGAATGCAAGACAAAGCCTTAAACTTTTTGCAACCTCCTCACTATGTTGCTTTAGTTGAGCTATAGTTAGATTTGCTCTAAGTGGTGGTGACTCTGCTCCAGATTCTGTGATCTCCCATAGGTAATAGGATTTCATATAAGCCTTCATCTTCACAGCCTAAAAATCATAGTTCTCACCTGTAAATACTGAGGGCAAGGGTGAGAAAACTGCCTGAAGCCATCTTCTTGCTGATATAATGAAAGGTTTTCTCTCAGGGCTGCTGGTGAAGTTCTTACCTGTTTTGACAAATCTTACCGGATTGTGCAAATCTTACCGGTTGGTTTAGTTCTTCAGCCCCTTACAGCCCTTCTAAATAAAAAAAAAATGCTATGATACCACTGATGGTTTTTAAGCAAACATGAGGAGAGAAAAACAGAGAATTTTCATTCGCACGCTAACATGAGGCTACACGGCTGATGGTATATATACCATACTTGGATACAATTTAAAAATCTTTTCTACCAACAACTATCCTACCTACTACAANGATACCACTGATGGTTTTTAAGCAAACATGAGGAGAGAAAAACAGAGAATTTTCATTCACTCAATCACATGAGGCTACACGGCTGAAGGTATATATACCATACTTGGATACAGTTCAAAAATCTTTTCTACCAACAACTATCCTACTTACTACCACTAAACAAGACTTGACAATACATTAACTTGTAGTAGGTTCAAACTAGCCTAACTTTACATCATTACATAGGTTAGACCTCAATCAAAAACATGTGACTAAATGGTAACCAAAAACATTTGTTAAGTGACAACAAAAGTGTCACTTACACGGCTTCATTTAACATGAAGAAGACTGCGTTAGCAAGGTATATAGGTAGAGGAAGGGCATCTGAGGAGGAATCACATTTTTTAGTAGAAAGTTTTTGTGGCATCACCGATTCTTGTTTGACGTCCATTTTTCTAATTCTATTGCTGCTTGTAAATCAAGTTGTAGCTTGAATTGTAGATCCTTTCTGTTCAACTTAGGCCAATCGAAGAAGAAGAAACTGGTGACGGTTGAAATGAAAGCTCAAGTCTGGGTTTATAGGGTTTCTTGCTTATTCCCCATTTTGGATGTTTCGTGGAATACGTTCAGTTATGGACTTGACCGGCAACATTACAGTCAAATTCGTCACTCTGCTGCAATGTTAAAAATAAGAACATTGTCAATGTCACGTGACAAATTAGATGCTTTTACTAGTATAATTTATATTAATTTAATTTCAGTTGAATTCAACACTATTAACCGTCTCTTCAAACTTAACGAAATTATTTAATCAACAGCTATAATGTAATGAATTTTCACTTATGGCTAGTTGGGTGACATGTAAACTTATCGGCATGTCATGTAATAAATGTTTGAAAAAGTATCTTTTAATTTTGTAATCTAAAGACTGATATAATTGTTGTTTTACTAATTTTCGTGTTTATAGTGCTACCTAGTTATTACGTGGAAGACCAAATATAGATGGCTACCGACTAATCAATTTTCAATATTTTGGATGACTATGGATGGCATAAAATGATAGTAATGAAATTTAAAACAAAATTGAACTTCAATAACTCAATTAAGAAAAAATAAAATTTATCAACTTAATTGAAATTTTGCTAAATGTCCATTGACTGCAAATGAAGGTCACCCTATAAAACATATTTTGCTTCCTGAAAACGTTCTTGTTTTGAAATTACTATTTCCTTTTTCAAGCTAAAAAATCAATTCTTGATTATAATCAAGATAAGAGATGTTTGCCCTTGTATACCAATTGTTTTAATTATAAACACTTTGACTAAATCATTTTTTATTTACCCAGTTTGTGAGATTCACGAGTACTATTCAATTATTAATCACTCATTTTTATATATTTATAATCTAAACATATTATAAATAATTCCTAATTTCAAAATGAATTTGAGAAAGAAAACGCCAAAAAACAAGTCTAATACAACTAACAATTAGTCAATATTGAATAACATTATAATATATTATCATTTGTCCATTCAATTAAACGATTTCTTTAAAAGACTTTTAGGTGAACAATACTTTTCATTGCTTTAGTTACTTGTTTGTTAGGGTCTGTGCCATTTTCATACTTATTTGTAATAAGTGATGATTATTATCAATTTAAGTGATAGTAGTAGACTTATTGATTCATTGTTCAATACATCAAAATGTATCACAATTTTAGTTAAAAATAAATAAAGATGTTCGGTGTCATCAAGATTGAGGATGATAATTATTTTCATTGTGGAAGTTGCCATTATAATACAGCTTGGACGTAAAATTTTGAAAATACTGATAACGTTTTGGCACATTGCCACTGACCCGTTGCATTCTACTAGTCTCAAGTGGCTGGCGCCACTTTTCTTTTGCCGAGACATAAAATATTGGAATTTAACAATTTTTGCCATCAAAAGTCAAGAAGGTGCACTGTTAAATGACGATTAAAAACGGAATAAGCGAGCGAACTCATATCAATTTATGAAGCGCAACTACACAAGAAAAGTATTCATGAAGTGTTAAGCCATTTTAGCTGAGCTTATTTATGTAATTGTGTATTAGATCTTTCATCCATAAGGTGTGAGTTGCTATATATATATGTTAGCTGAAATCATTTGTAATTTGAGGAATTCAATTCAATCATTTTTTCCCCCCATTTCTGCTCTTCATTTCCTTGCAATTCTTCGCATCTCTTCATGGTATCAGAGATTCAATTGAAGCTTCCGTATAATGGCGGAGGATTCTAATATCGCAGTAGATCTGCAAAATCAATTCGATCAAGTAAATTCATCCGACAATTCATCTGTTGGAGATATGGCTGCAGGAGATACTAATTCTCTTCTAAATCGATTAGGTACTGATCCAGCTAGTCCATACTATCTTCACTATGGAGATAATACAGGAATGCAAATTATTTCAGTTGTTCTTACTGATGACAACTATTCTACGTGGAGTCGAGCTGTGGTTATGACTCTTAGTGTCAAAAACAATGAAGGATTCATTGATGAAACATTAGACAAACCGGATAAGGATGATCCTCTATTCAGTACTTGGAGAAGGTGCAATCATGTTGTTTCTTCCTAGATCGTCAATTCTATCCCTAAAGGACTCTATCCTAGTGTGATGCATAAGGATTCTGCGATGGAAATATGGATTGAGCTTCGAGACAGGTATAGCCAGAGTAATGGTACGCGTATCTATGAATTGAAGAAGCAAATTGCTTCAATTTCGCAGGAGAATGGTTCGGTCAGTTCCTAATTCAATAGATTTAAAGGACTCTAGGAAGAGTTAGACAATTATCGACCAGATCTTAACAACAATTTTTACAAGCAGGAGGATCAAGTTATGCAGTTTTTAATGGGGCTAGATGATCAGTTCTCTACTGTTAGAAGTCAAGTGCTGTTGATGGATCCATTACCTTCATTGAACAAGGTGTTTGCCCTTATTTTGCAAGATGAAAGGCAAAATGATGTTGCTGCTAAGAAGCAACAACACTTTGAGGCAGCTGGCTTTGCTGGTAAAGTCATGAGTGGATCTAATGGAAATCAGAGGTAAACCTCATTTAATCAATTTCAGAGAAGAGATAGACCTGTGTGCAGCCACTATGGCATGCCAGGACACATCAAAGGGAAGTGTTACAAGCTCATAGGTTATCCTCCAGGTCACAAATTTGCTAGAGGAAAAACACCTATTGCTAACGCAGTTGCTCCAATTCTAGTTGATAACAAGTCTGAGAATGCTAACTATAAGTCAAATATGGCCTTTACACCAAATTAATGCCAACAGCTTTCAGCTATGCTTGTTCCACAGTTGCAAGCACAATTATCCACTAGCAATTCGAAGACACGAGATGTGCCTCTAACATCATCAACAATTCCTGAAGCGTTTGCCTTTTCAGGTAATTATCTCAGTCATAATTGTGGTGAAAATGGAGATAAGTAGATAATTGACACTGGAGCATCAGAACACATGGTTTGCTCCAACAAATATTTGACTAAAGTCACAGTTGAGGCAAATGCATCAGTTAGGCTGCCAAATGGGGATCATGTGGCTGTAAAAGTGTTGGCACAGTGAAGTTATCTAATGATTTGGTTTTGACTCATGTTCTTGTGGTGCCATCTTTTGCTTTTAATCTGATATCTGTGAGCAATTTGGTACTCAAACATAATTGCTTTCTGACTTTTGTGATTGAATCTTGCCTTATACATGATCTTTTAACCTGGAGGATGATTGGGGTAGGCAACCTTGAAGATGGATTATATCATTTTCAACTTCCTGATCACTAGTTCAACAGCAAATCCTTTATCAAGCCTCATCAATTCATTACACATTCAATCGAACCTTTCAATGTAAAATATATTGTTTCATGTTGCAGTCCCGTTACTAATCTTCATTGTAATAAAGTTACTACTACCTCTTGTAATTCAATGAACATCAGCAATATTAGAAGTACCATTAATATAAGGCACTGCTGTTTGGGTCATGTACCTACTTCAAAAATGTCTGCCTTTCATAAGTATGTTCTTGATATCAAATTCAGTCCCTGTTTGACACCCATTTTTTTCCCATTCTTTTTCACTTTTTTTTTCTTTCTTCATTTCAACCACACATTCTATCAATAAAATAATATTACTCATAAACCAAAAAATTCTCCTTATTTTTTAACCACACATTCTTCCATCAATTACTATTCCAGAATTTATTTTTTCTTCAAAATGGGTGTCAAACACAACCTCAATAATCTCATACATTGTTCTATTTGTCCTCTTGCTAAGCAACACAGACTCTCTTTTCCTCATAGTGAAACAAGAGCTTCTAAGCCATTTGACATAATTCACTGTAATATATGGGGACCTTATTCCATTCCTTCCTTAAATGGATCTCAATACTTTCTTACTATCGTGGATGACTATAGTAGAGTAACATGGACTTATCTAATGAGAAATAAATCTCAAACCAAACCTATCATTCAAGCCTTTTACTCCTTAATCCAAACAAATTTTCAAAGCAACATAAAGACATTAAGGTTTGACAATGGTGCAGAGTTTCTTATGACTGAATTCTTTAACTCCAAAGGCATTTTACATCAGGTTAGCTACGTAGAAACTCCACAGCAGAACGGTGTTGTTGAAAGAAAGCATCAACACATCTTAAACATTACAAGGGCTCTCAAATTTCAAGCAAATTTACCATATAGATTCTGGGATGACTGAATCCTTGCTGCCACTCACCTCATAAATAGAACCCCCACTTCTATTCTTGCTGACAAATCACCCTATGAAGTACTATATCACACTGCTCCATCCTATGCTCATCTCATAGTGTTTGGCTGCCTCTGTTATGCAGTTACTCTGAAAAGAAATCGAACAAAATTTAATCCAGAGCCATCCCCTGCATATTCATTGGCTACCTATAGTATGAAGGCATATAAACTGTATAACATTCACACCAGTGCAATATTTTCATTCTAGAGATGTCATTTTCCATGAAAGTATTTTTCCCTTTCATCATCCTTCTTTCCTTCAGTCCTTATCCAAGTTTGAAGACCCTTCACAGCATAATCAGACCCTTTTCCCACCTCAATTACCTTCATACCATGACAAATCTCATTCATCTCCAAGTTAGGTTTCACCTGATGCTCAAATTTCTCTTCCTCCTAGTCAGGTCTCACCCAATTCTGAACCTCCTATTCTGAACTTTCCTAAGATTTCTTCATCTATGGCTGCACCACCTTCACCTCCAATTTCTATTCGAAAATAAAAAAAGAACCATCAAACCACCATCTTATCTCCTAGACTACCACTGCAATCTAATCTCTCAGGTACCTATTTCTTAATCAGAATCTGTGGCAAATGGTTATGTTTCAGGTAAGCAATACCTTATATCAAATCATCTGGATTACATCACCTATCTCCTGCTCATAAGTAATATGCTTTGGCTCTCTCTACTGTGTTTGAGCCTTAATCGTATGGTGAGGCATCTAAGTATCCAAACTAGTGTCAGGCTATGGATTTGGAATATTAGGCACTTGTTTCAAATCATACATGTGATGTTGTCAAGCTCCCAGATCATAAACAACATGTAGCCTGCAAATGGGTTTACAAAGTTAAGCTTCATTCTGATGGAAAGTGGAAAGAAAGAAAGCTCGCCTGGTTGCCAAAGGCTAAATTTACCCAACAATCAGGATTGGACTATGAGGAGACCTTCTCCCCGGTTGTAAAATTGGTTACTATAAAAAATCTATTGGCAGTTGCAGCTCAATTGCAGTAGCACCTACATCAGTTGGACATAAATAACGCCTTTCTTCATGGCGAGTTGGATGAAGATGTATATATGCTAATGCCTCCAGGCTATGAGCAGGAGGGGGAGTATGGAGAACGTTTGGTTTGCAGGTTAAACAAGTCCATGTATGGACTTAAACAGGTCTCAAGACAGTGGAATACCAAGCTGACCTCATACATTCTGTCACAAGGGTTTAAACAATCAAGGGCTGACTATTTATTATTTTGCAAACAAGATGGCTGCTTATTCACTGTCTTACTGATTTATGTAGATGACATTATGATTGGTGGAAATGATCTATCATTTATTGATCATTTTAAAAGGAAGTTGAATGATCAGTTCAAACTGAAAGATTTGGGGATCCTTAAGTATTTCCTTGGACTCGAAGTTTCTAGGACTGTAAAGGGCATCTCCATATGCCAGAGAAAATATGCCTTAGATATCATATCAGATGCAGGCTACTTAGGGGCCAAACCAGCAGCTAATCTCCTACCTTATAATTTGAAGTTGAGTAAGGATGAAAGAGACAATGTTTTGGATGTTAGTGAGTATAGAAGGCTGGTAGGAAGGATACTCTACTTAACCATAACAAGGCCAGACCTATCTTATGCTGTGCAGTTGTTGAGTCAATTCTTGCAATCACCTAAACAGTCTCATATGGAAGCTGTTCACCATGTTCTAAGGTACTTAAAGGGTACACCAGGGCAGGGTTTATTTTTTGAAAGCAAACCAGATTTGCAACTCAAAGGCTACTGTAATGTTGACTGGGCTGCTTGTTCAGACACTCGAAGATCAATTACCGAAAATTGCATCTTTTTTGGGAAATTCCTTGATATCGTGGAAGTCCAAAAAGCAACGTACGGTATCAAGATCCTCTGCTGAAGTAGAGTATAGGTCAATGGCTGCTGCTGTCTGTGAATTAAGCTAGCTAAAGAACTTGTTAAATGATTTAAACATCAAATAATCCAAGGCAGCTCTACTATTTTGTGATAATCAATCTACAATTCACATAGCAAGTAACCCAGTCTTTCATGGAAGGACAAAATATATAGAGATTAACTGTCATTTAGTTAGAGACAAGGTTCAAGCAGGTGAATTAAAAATGCTGTATACATCATCACAAAGTTAGGTTGCTGATTTGCTAACAAAGGCTGTAGGTGGAACAAGATTCAAACTTTTGCTATGCAAGATGAGAGTATTGAATGTATACTCCTCATCTTGAGGGGGAGTGTTATGCCATTTTAGCTGAGGTTATTTATGTAATTGTGTATTAGATCTTTCATCCATAAGGTGTGAGTTGCTAGCTGTACTTGTGTGTGTGTATATATATATATATATATATATGTTAGCTGAAATCATTTGTAATTTGAGGAATTCAATTCAATCATTTTTCCCACCATTTATGCTCTTCATTTCCTTGCAATTCTTCGCATCTCTTCATGAAGTGCAAGAGCCTACAATTAAGGCTGGCGAACTCTTCCCAAAATATTTCACATTGGCAAAAATCATTATCAAGGAAGGCGTGAACACATGTCTAAACCATGACTTTAAAACTAATGAATAAATAAAATGTGAACATGTGACAAAATCAGTGAGTCAAGCTGAAGAAAATAATGAAGAAATAAATGTATGAGGAATCTGAGTTGAGGTACAAAATGATGGTCCAACTAACAGCAAGATGAACCGGGAACAATAATGGGATGAAACTATTTCTCTCGCTCAATGCTGTCGTCAACGGAGCAAAATATCTATAGCAAAAACCATCCGAAGTGGATCTACATGTAGAATTTGGTGAAAACAATGCAGAGCCTATATCATGTTTCATCCATGAGAATAGCAGCAACATTTAGGTATAAAAAATGTACAATAGTTTGCTTGATAACCGATAAATAGATTGATAAGTTCGCAAAAGAAGTCAATTTTCACAACAAAAAGGTATGCCCAATGTAGCCATTGAGAAGGTATAAGGGTAGAAAGCCAAATCAATTCCTTATATTTTGTTCCTATGTATGAGAAATATGAGACTCAACCTGTGAGATCATATTAACTAGACGATGATTACAAAAGCCTCACACTCTCAAATGAGATTAAGGATGTTCCAGTTCTGGATAACTTCATCCAACCTACAATAGAAAAGTATAGTGGAAACGGCGATCCGAGGTACCACGTATACGAGTATATGACTCATATGAGGCTGAAGAAGGCAAGTCCGACACTTAAGTGCCAAAGTTTCCACTTATCAATAAATGGATCTGCAAAGAGATGGTATAGCAAGTTACCATTAGATTAGATTACGAGTTGGCTAAAATTAAAGTAGGTATCCCTAGGAGCTTTTGTAGGAAGAAGGCTAGGCCATGCACTGTTAAGAATTGGAGTTTCATCTTAAAAGATCAACCTTATTAAGAAGAGTAGCCCAAACTCTTATAAATTGGTCTATATTTTCATCTTTATTCGATGTGAGATTTTATCCCTTAACATGTTCCCTCAAGATGGTGGCTCGTTTGAGCATACCAATCTTGAAATTCGTGTACTCAATTTTTTTGAGTCTTAATCGGATCGAATTGCTCGTTGGAGCTTAACAGGCTCTGATACCATGTTAAGAATTGGGGTTCCATCTCAAAAGGTCAACGTTATTAAGAGGAATAGCCCAAACTCTTATAAATTGGTCTATATTTTCATCTTTATTCGACGTGAAATTTTATTCCTTAAATGCACTAGCCATGAGGGTGAACGACATGAGAAAGGAGAGTCTCTCAAGAGTTCCTTTGCATGATTCAATGCTGAACTCATAGCTTGCAAAACAATATCTGACAAGAAGTCCAGGGCGCATTATGGAATATATAACTAATAGAGACTCTTTTCTGGAGAAATGTTGACAACAAAAATTCAGCTACTTACCATTAGCTGGTAAACTTGATACAAATTGAAATCCGAACAAACGATAAGATTGAGGACAAAAAAAGATAGAGCAAATCAACGAACACAAAGGAATGGTGCATACAATCTCACCAGCTTCGCAAACTATTGGTGAAGCTCGTCATCCATCCACTGAGATTCTTAAGCAAAAGTTTTGCAAAATTCATCGTACCAAAGATCACGATACGAATGAATGCTATGATGAACTAAAATTGGTGAAGTTGCGAAGCCAGCAATGAGGGGTTCGTGAAGCCTTTAAGAATCGAAAGCCCCCTTATCAAGGATCAAGAGGCCGAGGTCTTGGAAGGAGGCCAAGGTATATAGGATAATCACATGCATCAGTCAATTTTCCAAGTCTCCAACCTTCGGTAAGAGAGATAAATACTATAATTGGAGGTCCTTACTTCAGCGGAGAAGAATTAATGCACAGATAAATTACGCGGGAGCCTATAAGAAGCTTTTGTTGGAAAAATTTTGGAATTGACATAATCCTAAAACTATATCCCTCCAATTATATTTGATGACGATGATGAATAGGGGATTATATATCCCATTGCGATGCATTGGTGGTACGGGCAATCATAGCTTGAAATGGTCTCAATCATTTATTGTAGACAATGGAAGTTCCTGGAATATTTCTTTTGGGCATGCGATGTTAGCTTAGCGTACTGAGAAAAGCAGCCACAAGAACTCTAGTAATCAATACCACAATGATGGTAGAAAATTGGGGAAGGAAAATTGAAAATTCTCATTTAGGAAAGTGTATATCTAAAGCTGTGAAGGTTGAAGAATTTGAAACATTCTCCTATCAGTAAAGATAATACCGCAAGTACTAGGAAAAATGTTGATATTCAAATCGTAAAAGAGAATTATGTGCAGAAGAGGATCGCAAAGTTTTCTCTGATAAGCACAAAAAAATGGGAAAAGGCCAGTTTTTTCCCTCCTATAATGAAGTTGTAGTTGATGGCGAGTTCCTATTCGCCAATTATGATAATTTTGTAAAGGAGAGCTCAGTTCGTCAAAATTGAGAAAATACTAAAAAGGAAAGCTTTGTCCCGCGTATGAAGAAACGTTGAAGAACAGTAAGTTCTTTTTCAAGATTGAAATAACAAAAGGCGAGCCCTTTTTGCCTTTACAAAAATTCTACTTCATGATAAACAGATATCTGCTGTAGTTGATAGTCTCACAAAAAAGTAGAACAACGTATGTGCATGATGAGTACTATGAAAGACAGTGTTGAAATCAAGGCCTGATAGTAATCATGAATATTGTAATGAACGAGGTCATTTTTTATTTTTATTTTTTTGTGGTAGCACAATTTAGTGATAAATCAATGTATGTACCTTTTTTGCAACAATCATCAAATAAAATTTCACATTTCACAAGTTACATTATTATCACTCACAAAATTTTCAAGAATAGAGAATTATTCCTCAAAAATATATTTCGTATATAAATCAAAACATAAACGCGAAGCATAAGTAAATATAAATATCATCAATGAATGTAATACACCAAATAACAAATTTTCAAATATTTCGACACAAAAGTAAAACAAGCAAGAAAGGGAAACTATTTTTCCAAATTAACTAGGGGCCGGAGATTTTTGAAAGCCGAATCTTCTTGGTTAACTTTCGAAATACCCTCAGTGACTGGATTCACTTCATGAGAAGAATGATTAGAGGCTGAAGATGGCTCTATAGCAACAGAAGTTGCAGTTGATGAAGTAGCAACTAGGGAATCCGTACACTCGGTGGGCTAGATCAGGAGTGATAGAGTATCTAAGACTTCAGAAATCAAAGGAGAGGCCTCAGGGGATGGGGTGTCATCGATAAATGCCATATTCCATTTAAGGTAAAAACTCCTGATGATGTCAAGTATCTTACTACTCCCTCCTATATCGCATCTTCAATAACTTTAGCTTCACGAGCACTTACATCGACAAAGACTAGACTATGTGATGCAAGACAAAATAAAATAATTAGTCAAGAATGAGAAATAAAGCAATAGAGAAGAGGAAATTAGAGGTAGGAATGGGAGAAGAAGAACACAACAGAAGAAGAGAAAAAGGAAGAAACTTTGGCCACAACCACAATTATTTTTATTCAATTATCAACTGTCTAAATTACAATGTGAAAATCATGTAAATAGTAAAGGGAAAATTACCAAAAACCAGGTGTTAAGTTGTGATTTTTTAAAATTCAGGTTTAAGGTTTATCTATTCAAAACTCGTGTACTATCCAAACCCTACATTAATCCATTTCATTTCTCACCACCCTCTCACCCGCTTCCTCCACCGCCTTTCTCTCACAACGGCGACTCATCCACCACCACCACCGCCCGCCGCCGCCTCCTCCCCTTCTCTCTCCTCGCCTCCCTTAATTCTTTTTCTTTCCTATTTATTTTAATTATTGCCCTCAATCTTACTATATGAACGATCTCCGATTTGCAAGTAATGAAAAATGAAAAGCGCAATCAACCGTTGAGGTTGAGGAAATAAATAAAGGTTCAAAGTCAAGGCAAGTAGGCGATCTCTTTCACGCAACTTATGTGCTTGATTTTATA
>CAIGRT010127158.1:0-15179 GCA_903798405.1 Fraxinus platypoda
AGTCCGGATGATCGTTCCCACGAGGTTATTATTTATTCTTAGTTTAATATTAATAACTCCTATTTGAAAAATAAAAACAATTACGATTTGGTGATTTTTGGTCTAACTATTTCTGACTAATTGAAAGTATCAAAGTTGCATACAAAAATCGAATTAGGGAAGAGATATAAGGGCTCATAATTTCATCTACTGATTACGTTAAATTCTTAGATTAAGATTCATAAATCTAATGTACTGTTCGATCGAATAAATTCAAGATTCATAACCTAATGTACTGTTCGATCGAATTCTTCTATGGTATTTAATTTACCCCTCTCGAGTTCTCATTGAATCTATTTAACTAAATCAATTCCATATTCCTATTTGAATAAATCTTAGTTAAACGCAATTAAGTTCTAAGAATTCATGTAACGATTGCAATAACTAGAATAAGTATCTCTACATTTTATACTAAATTATCGGATTTTACTATGTGGTCTAAATCTAAAACTCACATCTCAACTCGTAATAGATTCACAATATCAATGAATAATTGGCAAAAGAATTCAAAATATTAAACTCATGAACAAAATCACCACATGTACATTTAAAGAACTAGAATCTTGATTAAAAAAATATAGAGTCTCAATAAATTACGTTCACCCTAATAAATTATTTAGCTATTCATAATGTATGAAGAAAAACAATAGATATTCATTGAGTAAATCACCCAATTTTGAATAAAGATGAAAATAAACGAATGAATCTTGCTCCAAGATGATCTTCTTGCCCAATCAATCTTCAAACCCTTGATTTCTTGTTTTTTTTCTCCTATGATTTGCTCTCCTAATTCTCAAGTTGTAGATTGTATTTATCTATGTGTGGAACCCTCAAAAGTGCATATCCTCATGTATTTATACTTCATCTAATATTTTCCCCGAATTTGGAGTCTTTTTGGGCTTTAAACAGGCCAAAACTTTAAAATCCTAGCATTCATGGTGCAGCACCTAAGCGTTGGCTTAGGCGCCACGCCGATTGTGTCGGTAGCGCCTGGGCGCTAAAGGGGTAATGCCTGGGCGCTACAATGCTATTTTTATCTGCTTCTTCTTGGGCACTTGGAAGCCTAAACTAGAATAAAAACAATATTTTGGGCGCCTGGAAGTCACTTTGTTGCCTCTTTTTTTCTTTGGCTTATTCCAACATAACTTGTTTCTTCACTTTTATACCCTTTACACAACCTAACCAAACCTATAAAACAACACTAACAAACACATTAAAAAAGTTCGTTACTCATAAGATCTAGCCAATTATCAAGTTAAAATAGTATAAAATGCATGAGTAAAACTCACTCATCAAATACTCTCAAACTTAATAGTTTGCTAGTCCTCGAGTAAACACAAAGAAAAAAAGATAACTAAGGGAAAACACACAAACAACTTATTTAGATAGCATGCCCTTTTGGCTTGGTATTGACAACAATATATCACGTTTATGAATGGCTTCAAAATCATAATGCACAAGCCACACTTTCACTTATCCAAATACAAAATGGGTGTATGTGTGTGAAGAATCAAGTATAACGATTCAATTCCCAACCCTCAATGGTCAATTATCTCATTTCTTCATTCGCAAAATTCACACATCCTAAACTTGTTTTGTTTCATTCCCTCCTCGAGGTGTAATTCTAAAGTTTATTTTCAGTTATCAGTTCCTTACACAACTTCAATTTAATTTAGTTTAACCGGAAACGCCAAAAATTTATTCATGTGATGATTCTCCCTAATTACGAGTGCTTCAACAATCAAGTTTGTACCAGTGATTCAAACTCACTAGTTAGCTAAGCCCCCAACTATATATATTTTGCTTATTTTGATATTTTCTTTTCAGTTCAATATTAATTTCATCATTTTTTTTTCTCTTATTGACCCTTATAGTGAGCTTTGAGTTGGTATCTCCCCAGTTTTTAAATACCAAAAGGTACTAGGTTTAAAGATACTATTACGGACTTACTAACTCAAGTAAAAAAAAAAAAAAAGAGCTGACGTGAGGCATATATTAAGAGAGTGCATGCTTACTTTCTTTAAAAGAAAAGCAAAATCTAACAGGGGTAGTTCCCAAGCATTTTGTCATCACCTAGTTCATACTTGATAGTTAAAGATACTCCAAAACAATAATTTAAAAGGATCCGTTGATTGTGGAGGAAGGATCAACGACTAAGTCACGAGCAAAGAAGGTCAAGGAAGTTATGGGATTACTTGCTTAAGCTATGGTGGATGAAACATCGACCACAACAAGCAAAATGACAAGTTTCATATTGGGCATGGAAGAAGAAACAAGATGGATCAACTTGGTTCAAGCAACGGATGAGGAAGCTGAAAGGAGTAACTATGCGATAACATGGTATACTAAGGCATGCGGCCATATTCCTCTATACTGAAACCAAACTGAAGACTGTCAATTGGCCTATGCGGCCGCATAGTGCAAAATTGGGACTCTTTTTTCCAAATTTTGCATAGACTTTTATTTTAGTTAAAACTCTTTTTATAACATCTTTTTGATATCTTTCAGGTATAATTCCATTTTTAACTAGGTTTATAGATTTCATATAAATAGGATTATTCTTTTCATTGTAATAACACACGATTTGAGAGATATTGTTGCAAGACAATTGTTTTCTACTCGTTCTTCATTTAATTAATTTCAAACTTATCAAAAATTAAATTCTTGTGGCGTTCATCAATTTTAGTCATGTTCATACGTTTTGTGATTATGGTGTCAAGATATTGTTAGCGATTGTTTTGATTCTTTGGTTCAATAATTTATGGGGTCGAGCTTTCAAATGTTGATTCTTGGCTTTCTTGGGTATTATCTAATTTGTCATGAGTTTCATAGCTTAAATTGCTATGTGGGTTCGTATCAGAGCTTAGACTCCAAAAATTAAGGTTATATCATTTAATTCTTTGTTTGTTTTTGTTTGAGTTTGCATTTTCGTTCTTCGTGTTCTTCATATTTTGAGTCATTCAATCCAATTAAGATACCAAAAAAATTCAAAGTTTTTTATGTGCAAAATTAGTGCCCAAATAAATTATTTTTCGATTTTTGGTCTCTTTGTTGAATTCTCGCGCATTTAGTTAAAAAAAATCAAAATTTACAAAGAAAAAAGTGTCCGGTCCAAATTCAAGATACACTTTCTTAAATTTATCCTTGGCGTTTTCATTCAAAGTTCAAATTTCTACTTTCTTGAATCACTCTAGATCACTTTCCTTATTCAATTCGTTATTTGAACTCTATAAGGGTTGATTTTTTTTTTAGATCGAATTAATTTTTTGAAGCACTTGTAAAGAAGCATTTGGTGAAAAAAGGTAGAGTGGTGAGACTAATAGAGAGAAAAAGTCAAATTGAGTGATACACGAGTGTACACATGTGAGACATATATTATTCTAGATTTAGGATGTATAACAAAGAAGATTCTACATATGTAAGAGGCGTAGATGGAGACGAAAGATACATCGCTTCCTAATTTTTGTAAAGAACAACTTAGAAAGTTCCTAACACAAAGAGACAAAGTATGGAGGATCCTTGAGCGGATATTGGAGGTGAAATGAAGTGGGTAGTAGAATTGATGATGATGAATTAGTGGAGGCTGAAATAAGAAGGATGAGGAATAGAGTAGATAGGCATGATATGAGGGTTAGAGATTATGTTGGAGATAGATTTGATAGAAATATGGGCAATATTAAAATGACACCTCCTTCATTCAAATGAATAAGCTATTCAGAGGCATATTTGGAGTGGTAGAAGAAGATAGAACTTATATTTGATTGCCATGATTGCCATAACTACTTGGAGGAGAAAAAGGTAAAGTTTGCCATATTTAGGAGTGTGGAAGATTATAACAAGGAGATGGAGATTGTCATGATTAAAGTAAATGTTGATGGAGGATCGCTTGCCATTCGTAGAAATTACTTATAATAGGGTCACACATTCTACTACTTTTTATACTCCATTTGAAATTTTTATGGTTTTAATCCACTAACACCTTTGGATTTAAATCATTGTTCTGTTGATGGAAGATGTAGCTCATATGGAAATAAGAAGGCCGAGTTGAAAAGATCCCTCAATAAGAAGGTATGGTGTCGGATTGAGAAGAAAAATGGGCGTTATCTTTCTCAAGCAAATAAGGAACGAAAGCGCGTTACATTTGAACCAAAAGATTGTGTTTGGCAGATATCAAAAATGAATGCTTTCCGACTCAAAAGAAGTCAAAGTTGCAACCGAGAGGATATAGATCGTTCAAAGTGCTTGAAAAGATCAATGACAATGCCTATAAGTTGGACCGTTCATGGTATAACATTTTGCTACTTTCAATGTTTCTGATCTTCCTTTGTTTAATGCAAGTGGAGATTTGAGGACGAACCATTTTAAAGAGGGAGGGAATGATGAGATCCATGTTACGAGAGCTAGCGAAGACAAGGATCCGTTGATTGTTGATGAATGACCAATGACTAGATCACGAGTAAAGAAGATCAAGAAAGCTATTGGATTACTTATTCAAGCTATGATGGATGAAACATCGACCATAACAAGCAAAATTACAAGTTTCATATTGGGCATGGAAGAAGAGACAAGATGGATGAACTTGGTTCAAGTAACGGACGAGGAAGCTGAAAGGAGTAACTATATGACCGAATAATGTACCAAGGCAGCCGCATGCCTCTATACGGAAACCAAAGTGAAGGCTATCAATTAGTCTATGCGACCGCATATTGCAAAACTGGGATGCATTTTTCCAAATTTCGCATAGACTTCTATTTTAGTAAAAACTCTTTTTATGGTATATTTTTTATATCTTTTAGGTATAATTCCATTTTTAACTAGGTTTTATGAATTCCATGTAAATAAGATTATTCTTTTCATTTTAAAAAACACACAATTTGAGAGTTCTTATTGTAAGGCATATTGCTTTCTACTCGTTCTTTATTGAATTAATTTTGAACTTATCAAGAATTAAGTTCTTGTGATATTCATCAATTTAAGTAAGGTTCATAAGTTTTGTGATCACGGTGTTAAGATATTGTTGGCAATTGTCTTGGTTCTTTGGTTCAATAATTTATTGGGTCGATCTTTCAAAAGTTGATTCTTGGATTTCTTGGGTTTTATCTAATCTGTCGTGGATTTCGTAGCTTCAATTGTTACATGGGTCCGCATCAGCACGGAATCACCACAAGCCTAAATCATCTCTTTTATCGGCTCGAATACCCCAAATTATAATATTTAAAGTTTAAGGATTAATGAATCATAGGTTACGGGATTGAGGATCTAAGTTTTCTATTCAACCTATGTGTATCAACCTATTTTTGTATGATGCTAAATAGTGTCACATTTTACATGGATAAGCAGAAAAATTCAACTAAGGCACATAACTCCTTCACAATCCATAAACTAATGTATATTTATCATGGCTGATAAGGCTATCTAACTCACACAAGTATGCAAAATTATTATTATTTTTAAATCACAAAACTAAACAAATAAGAAAATCACGTATAAGCAATTAAGTAACTAAACAAAATAAGCAATTAATGCCATCTCTCCTAAACTTAAACTAAACATTGTCCCCAATGTAAAATTAAAGAGAAATGAGGAAGACTTACCTGATTGAAGACATTCATTATCTTTATCGTCGTCTGTGTCATGGTGAGATGGTTCTGGGTTTGTTGTGTGAACGGCAGTTTAGAGAATGTCCTGTAGGTATATATTGAAGCCAGTACCACATTGAATTTGTTTTGATAGTGGAATTGTTCATACATTTTCTTTTACATCAAATTTATCTACAGTTGCATTACATGAAGCTAAGCGGCAAGGTCAGCGCTAGGATCACTGATGGGAGAGGTCGACGTGATCAGGACGATCTTTCCTTTGGCATAGGGGATGATGCTCTAGTAGAGCCCGACCGACTCATGAACTTCCAAGTCCGATCCTGTGTATGGGCTGGAAAACTCCCTGATTACCGGAATCAGTGCTAGTCATGGCTGTTTGGCAAACAATCCCCACATCGCTGTTCAATTTTCTTTGTCACGTAAATTTCAAATCCTTGTTCAAGAATGCAATTCTTGTGCACCACTATGTTATTATATCATTCGGTAGCCTCGACACTAATGAATTTGCTCCTATCAAAAGAGGTTGAAGCGAAGGTCATATTTCACTCTCATTTGGGAGGCATTGTCCACCGTGTTGAACAAACTTAATCTCAATCTCTCAACCCAAACAATATTCCAAAATCAACCTACAATTCAATGTAGTTCCCAAATTTAACACTCAAATTCTAAAACTAACTATACAATTCACCTTGTTTTTTTTACAAACACATAGAGGTGCAATGTACACCTCAGCAATTCAAAATCTGAAAATCACCAATTTGCTCCAAATCAAGCCAATCAAACAAAAACTACCAAAAACTCCAAAATAACTACTCCCACTTCTTCCAAATACAACCACCAATAGCAATATAACACAGTGTACACAAATTTCCCAAAGAGATGTTTGGCACTTCTCCACTTATTGGATTATGTAGAAACTTGCAATTTCTTTATGTAATCCTCCTTGGAGTTGAAAATTCACTAGTTTGAATAGTTTTGGAGTGGAGGGGTCGAATTTTTTCAAGGTTGTCGATGTGGGCTCATGCATTGAAGAAGAGGTTGTTGCATGTAGTGATAAAGATTAGGTGATGTATGAAATTGAGGAGTTGAATATGATGGGTTTGTGATATGTGAAAAAGATTTATAAGTGGAAAAAAGGAATGAAAGAAGAAAATGGAGGAATCTAGGTAGGGTAGAAAGAGGATTGGGGTAGATTAAAAGATGTGGTTCTTTTGGGAAGAATGGGTGTTTTAAAATTAAGATTGGGGTTACGTCACCTAGGCGTTGCTTAAATTATGACTATGCACCAGGTTATGTTCAAATGAGAAGGGAATGGTTTATGTTGGGTGCCAAGGCGCCTAGACTTTAGCCCCTGGGCAGCTGAAATCTATAAAAAATGGGTAGGATAGGGCTCCTGGCACTCCCGGTATGATGCCTAGACGCTGGTTCTCTACAATTTTTTTTTTACCTCCAATCTCCATTCTATTCATGTTGCTGCCCCCAAACTCGATCATTAGCCTACAAAAAGAGAGTACACAAAAATCAAGAAAATCTCATAATCTAATATCTAAATAATTGAAAAGAATGGGATAGAGCTTGTGTTGCGTCCCAAGAACCGCTTTTTTTTAACATTATTAGCTTGACTTTAGTCATGATCATTCTGGAACAGTGATATCTAGGGTCTCTCCCGATATTGGAAAGTCCTCGACATAATGATTGACACGGTGCCCATTCACCTTGAATTTCCTTTTGTTGGATGATATGATTCAATTATACTGTTAGGGAATACTTGGGATACCGTGAAAGGTCCGGACTACCTTAACCTCAACTTTCTTGGAAAATGTTTCATTCTAGAGTTGTATAAAAGAACTTGATCTCCCACTTTGAAAATCCATTTTTAAACGTTCTTGTCATGCCATTGCTTTGTCATTTCTTTTGTAGATGGATGCACTTTCTTAGGCCTCTCTTCTGAATTCGTACAATTCATGAAGCAGTAATATTTTTGTTTTCCTGGACTTCTCTAGATCTTTGCTCAACTCCTTCCGTGCCCAATATGCTTTGTGCTCAAACTCCATTGATAAGTGGCACATTTTCCCAAATGCCATCTGATACGATGACATTTCAATTGGTGTCTTGACAACGTTATGATAAGCCCACAAAACATTGTTTAGTTTCTTGGACCAATCTTTTTTAGATGCATTCACCGTGAGTTTCAGGATTCTTTTTAGTTGTCATTCGAAGTCTCAACCTAGCCACATGTATGATAATAATAATAAGGTGTGGCTATCTGATGTTGTACCGTATACTTGTGAAGCACTGCCTTTAATAACCGATTACAAAAGTAAGTTCCACCATCACTTATTATAGCTCTAGGTGTAACGCCCTAAAATCTCACAAACACTGGAGTGTTACCAAAAATTCAATTTTCGCGGAACGATACAATAATATTCTTTAAATAAAAATAATTGGAATATTCATAATGAAAATATAATCACAAATTAAATAATTGTCTTTAAAAAAATTAAACTGACTAATCATTTGAAAGAAAAAAAATAAACTTAATGTTTTGTCTCTTCGATTTTTCTTGACAGTCGCATCACCATCCCGCCACTGTTCCAATCGTCCCGAACTAACCTGTAAAATTTTGTAAGAGTGAGTATTTAAAAATATCCAATAAGATATGTGCAGTTTCTATACACAATTATATAACAATAAAATAAACACTTCATACCACTCTTTTCTTATGGAGTATATCGGTGACCAAGCGACACACCCATCCCAGATCATCTTAAGTTCCCGTAGGTTCTCATATCTTTTAATAAAGAACCTGAAGGTTCACTGTCAACTCATACATAAATTACTGAATATAAAAGTATAAGGAAACAAACTACCTGCACATAAGTACCTTACCTTGATTGATCAAACGTGCTTCTGATAAAAAAAATATATATTTGCAATTTACAGCTACTTTATATGAAAGCTGTCGTGTAAAATTATTTGGTGGTGAATTGTGGGACAATTGTACACTATTTATAGTAAAAGATAAAAATAGTGGTTGAGTCATGGTACAATTGAGATGGAAAATCGTGTCTATGAAATTGGATAAGAATTGAATTTAAAAATAGAATTATGATTACTTTTAAACTTTAACAAATTAAAATTGCAATCAAACTTTATCAAAATCACGAAAATATTATCATTATCAAAATCAACATTTATCACTCTATCGATACATAACTATTTGGCTCAAATAAGATAGGAATTTTAAACATATTTCATTTTAGTCCTCATTTTTTTTCAAAATATTAAAAATATAGTTTATAAAACAAATAAAATTTTATTCTAAAATTTTCGGGGCATTACATACGTACTATCAAAGTTGTGAAATGTGGTTCTAAAACCTGGTTTTGGAGGTGAAAATGTGTTTTTACTTTTGCTGTCCACTTGGTGTGATTTCATTGGTCTCTTGANTATATAAAACAAATAAAATTTTATTGTAAAATTTTCGAGGCGTTACACTTGGTGCTTCATATTTGTTGACTATATACTTCTTTATAAAGCTCATTACTAACTTTGCATCATTGGTGGGCAAGGCCTTGGCTTTCACCCATTTTGATACATAGTCCATTTCCACCAAGATGTACCAATTGTTAGAGGACACTGGAAAATGTCCTATAAAATAAATACCCCATACATCAAAGATTTCCACCTCCATAATATTGTTTAGTGGCATCTCATGATGAGCTGATATGTTACTTGTTTGTTGGCACCTATCACATGATGTGCAAAAGCTATAACAATCCTTAAATAGTGTTGGCTAAAAAAATTGCATTGAAGAACCTTTGATGCTATTTTTGTAGGGCCAAAATGTCCTCCATAATTTGATATGCCCCTCTTCGGTACAAGTATGGATCATTCCAATAATAGAGCTTAGCTTCATGTAGAAGCTTTTTCTTTTACTAATAAGTGAAGTCTGGATCCACATAGCCAGTGGCTAAGTAGTTGACAATGTCTGCATACCATGGTGCTTGCTCCAACTGCAATAATTGATCATTTGGAAATATTTCATTGATCACCACCTCATCTGACTGATTTGCCTATTCTAACCTCAATAAGTGATTTGCAACCTGATTTTCTATTCCCTTTTTATCATGAATTTCGATGTCAAACTCTTCTAGTGATAGAACCCATCAAATCAACCTGGGTTTTGCATCATTCTTCTCGAACAAGTATTTCAAAGTTGCATGGTCTGTATAGACTATCACCTTTGACCCAATCAACTATGAGCGAAAATTGTCAAAGGTAAATACTACTGTTAGCATTTCCTTTTCAGTTGTTGTATAATTTATCAGAGTTTGCTGGCGTAGTATATGACATGTAATATCTTTCCCATACATTATCCTATAACTGCTCCAAATGCATAATCGCTGGCATTACACATGAGCTCGAAGAGTGATACACAATCTAGTACGACTATAATAGGTACAGATGTTAACTTTTCTTTCAAAGTGTAAAAAGTATTTATACACTCATCAGAAAAGTTAAATGACACATCTTTCGCCATTAGGCTGCAAACGGTTTTTATGATCTTTGAGAAATCCTGGATGAATCTTCTACAGAAACCTGTATGTCCCAAAAAAGCTTATGATCTCCTTAAATGCAATTTTTCATTCTTATATCTTGGCTTTGTCGACCTCAATATCTTGAGACGAGATTCGATGTCTCAACATGATGTATTCTTTCATCATAAAATGATATTTTCTTCCAGTTAAGTACCAGATTTCTTTCTTCACACCGTTGTAGAACTAAAGATACTTATTCCAAGCAGTTGCCAAAAGAATTTCCAAAAACTGAAAAGCCATCCATAAGTACCTCAATGTACTTCTCCACCATCCCAGAGAATAATATGGCCGTCATGCAACACTGAAAAGTTGTAGGTGCCTTGCATAGACCAAAATGCATTATCCTAAAGGCAAAGGTGCCATATGAACATGTGAAAGTTTTTTTCATGATCTTCTAGGGCAATAGCTATTTGATTGTACCCCGAATATCCATCAAGAAAGAAGTAACGAGACTAACATGCTAAACTTTCCAACATTTGATCAATGAAGGGCTTGGAAATTGATCTTTTCTTATGGCATTGTTCAGCTTTCTGTAATCGATGCACACTCTCTACCATATTACTAACCATGTTGGTATTAGCTCGTTGTTTTCGCTTTTCTCTAATATAATTCTAGCCTTTTTAGGCATCACATGTAATGGACTCACCCATGAACTGTCTGATATAGGATAAGATAATCCCAGTAACTAGTAATTCCAACACTTCTTTTCTCATCACTTCCTTGAATGTTGGATTCAATCTGTGCTGACCTTCCACTAATGGCTTTAATGCATCTTCCATTAAGATTTTGTATATGCAAAATATAGGACTAATTCCTGAATATCAGCTATCGTCATCCAATTGTAGTTTGAGCCTCTTTAGTACCTCCAATAATTTCTTCTCATCATCCTCTGTTATATCATTCGCAATGTTACTGAAAGTGTAACAAAATCTACCAAATAAACATAATGTAGATATGATGTCAAAGGCTTTAACTCAAGATTTAGTAATGGATTGGCACCAAGAGACTCATATTGCCAATGTCTCTCAACCATGGGTTGTTCAACCAGTTGTAAAGCACATTACTTCATTGCAGAATTCTCTGATTCTGACTTTGCAATTTATGCTTCATATGGATTTGACGGATGTTCTGCCTCAAAGGTATCAGCTACAAGCTCATCAAGGATATCTATTTGGCGATGAGTACCAGAAGTTAATGAATGTTTCATCGCCTTGAACACATTGAATATGACTTGCTCATTGTCCATTCTAAAAATCATTTTTCCATCATATACATCAATCAACGCTCTTCTAGTGGCCAAAAAAGGTCTTTCCAAAATTAAAGGAATGTTTGCATCCTCTTCCATGTCCAAGATGATGAAATCCGCCGGGAAGAAGAATTTGTCAACATTTATCCGCACATTTTCAATGATTCCCTTTGGCCGTCTAATAGATCTATCAGCTAATTACAACGAGATAGTTGTTGGTTTTGGTTTTGCTTTTCCTAATCCAAAATACCTATAAACAAATAGTGGCATTAAATTGACACTAGCACCTAATTAACATAATGAATGCTCAAAATAATTAGAACCAATTGTGCATAGTATGTGAAACTCCCTGAGTCCTTTAATTTAAGAGGTAACTTCTTCAAGAGGATTGCACTGTATTCCTTGTTCAAGTAAACTATCTCATGTTCTTCCAGCTTCCTTTTTTGTTAGAAATAATTTTCTTTAGAATTTTGGCATAGATGTGCATTTGTACTAATGCATCTGTGAAATGAATGTTGGTGTACAACTTCTTGAAAACCTCCACAAACTTGTTTAACTGCTTGTTCAGCTTCTTCTTCTGCAACCCTTAAAGGAAAGGAATTGGTGGCATATAAACCTTGATTGGACTTGGTGCTTTTACTATTGGTATTTCTTTTATCTCTTTTTTCTCCACTGTAATTGGTGCAATTTATCTTCCTTATTGGCTACTTCAATTTCTACCTCATTTTCTTTTCTTTCTGGCATCTTCACATTTATTTCGGATAGTTGTACTCTGCTTCTTGTTGTGATAGCTTGCACTTGCTCCTTTCGATCAGTCAAGGTATTGTCTGCCAATGCTCCTTGTGGATGTTCAGCAAGTTGTTGAGCTATCTGACTATGCAATGTCTCCAATTTCTTGATGCTTGCTGATTCTGAAAATTTGTATTAATTTGTTGAAATACCTTGTCAGTCTTTAGCGTATATTGATTGAACATATTTTCCAAACTTGGTTTTTTTTTCTCTTGTTGTGAATTATTTAAATTATTCCCTTGCTGATGATAAGACCATTTGAAGTTCAGATTTTGCTTCCATCCTAGATTATATATTTTTTCATATTAGTTGAAATTGTGAGAACCATTTTGAATAAAGTTTACTTGTTCTTCTGTAAAGCCCACAGAGAAACAATTTTCTGTAGCATGATTTGTCCTACAATTCTCATATGCTAAACTCAATATTACTACATTTGCTCCATGTGTTTGTGATTTTACAAATAATTCCACCTGCTTTGTCAAAGGAGCAATCTGTGCATTGGTAGATGCTATGCTATCTAATTCATGAATTACAGCTTCCTTTCATGGTACCATTCTCTATAAATGTGTAGTGGCAATCAATTTGAATAAATCTAGGCATTATTGAACTTATTTACCATGATGGATCCATTTACAGTGGAATACACAGTGAGATTTAGCCAATGGTAAAATTCTGATGTTGAAGTATTGCACTTGATTTCCTTTACTTATTCCATGATTTGGGGACTCTCTCATCATCTCTTTAAATTTTTTACAAGCCTCATGATAACTCTCATTATCTCATTGTGGAAAGTTTGAATTTCCTGTTGGATTTTTGTACTTTTATTGGTAGGAAGAATTTGTTGCAAAATTTTCTTGTCAGTTAACCCCATATAGCGATACTTCCATGAGACTCAGCATCTAACCACTCCAAAGCTGCATCTTTCCATGTATAAAAAGATAAGCGTAGCTTGATTGCATTTTCGTTAACTCCCGGAGCATGAAAATTCTAACAATTTATGAAGGAATCAGGGATACTTGTGTCTGGGTTTTCATGAGCTAATAGTCAAGTTGATCCACTCCACCCTTATTCGAAAGTTATTCATCCCAAAATCTTGATATATAATATACAAGAGTTTTGACTATTTCTCGATTTTCTTATATTGTTCTCTCTTTTGTCATCATTTTTCTATTTTTATTATTTTTTACCCATAGACCTGGCTCATGGATCCAATTTTCGACGACTAAAGGCCGCCTAAACTGCTAGACGTTGGTGCCGGTAGGAAGCCCTCACTGCCCTTTTCAAATCCCACCCAACATCCCCCCTAACATCGTCTGCCATGGTCGGAATTTATGCCAAAAGTGGGCTGCCTGAAAATGGTAAAATTTTCGAAAATTCCTTCTCCGGTCACCCTTTTGATTGGAACCCATCACCAGTCAATTGCCCACAACCAAATGCCACTACCCTTGCCATCAATTTAAAACAACACCACAGCTTGACGAATTAAACTCAGAAAAAATAGCAGTCACGAAGAACTCTCAGCAGGGTCCGAATTTTCACGATTCTGACGCCGGTAGCTTGACCCATGGTCGTAGAATGCATGGGCTGGACTCCCCACTTCCTAGCATACCTTCCCAACCCCTGGGTTAAGGCCAATTGGGCACTGAATGATACAAACTCATGGCTGCAGTTCGCACACTTTGCGAACAGTTTGGGTCGAACGATTTTAATGCTTCCATGCTGCTTAAATTCTTCAATTCACCTACCCAAACTATAATTGATGAAGGAAAACACATGGGTCATAGCTCAATTGAGCCAATCAATAACAAATCATCTGAATGCAATTGAGGGCCAAACGATTATGGGTAACATGCTAATTGTTGGAAATTCTAAGCAATTATACTCCAATTTGTCCTTCCAAGCCATGGCTAGTTAACCTTCTTCAATTCCATTTCTTGGTGATTGTGTTTCTCCAGTTGATAGGGTCGATCATTAATGAATTATACCCATGAAATTCTACCTCCTATTTCTGTGCCTCTGGCTCATAATCTGGTCAACCTTACTTCCAACTTCGAGCCTCCTCCCCGGATTCATCTCCAAATGATTTGGCAGCCTCCACTGATGCTAATACACATCAAAATCGTACTCAACAGGCTAACAATGTTGGGACCAGGTCTGGTCCTACATCGGGTAATGGTTCATGCTCTGTTCCACGTGCTGATGGTCTTCAATTGCATGGTATCCACGCGAGGTCTAATCCAGTTGACTCCAACATTCCGGGCACCATTAGACCACATGTACTTTCATCTGGAGTTGTGGGGGTTACTCATGCTCCTCGATCCTATGCCGCAGTTCTTAATTGTAAATATGTTCTTACATAGGCCGAAATGAGTCAAAGAAAATCTTTTGTGCACGTCCTTTGTGCCCCAGAGGATTCCAGACATCGGAGTTTGGTATCTAAAGAACCATATACTCATCATGGAGAACCTACAGTATTCTTTGACGAATCAGATGAGCAGTTTTTGGCTGAGGCCTACAGGTTTACACTTGTTGGTAAGTTTGTGTATCGTAAACTTTCTATGAATAAGGTACGTGAAAATTTTTTGTGCTTTAGTTTTATTGGTGATTATGAGATTGGACTTATCGATGATGTACATATTATTATTCATATGGCGCACGAGAATGATTATTCTCGATTATTCTTCAAACCCACTTGGTACATTGATGGTTGTCCTATGCGTGTATTTAAATGGACTCCTAGTTTTAGTCCACAGTATGAGGCTCCTATTGCTCCTGTTTGGGTGTCATTTCCTTTACTTCCCATTCATTTTCGCGCTAAGAGTGCATTGTTCACCATAGCTAAGGCTATTGGGCTTCCTCTTCGTATTGATGAAACAACGTCTGATCTTCGTCGGCCTAGTGAAG